>JARSSU010025730.1:0-38086 GCA_029619165.1 Eurosta solidaginis | reverse complement strand
TATGATTAATAATATTTGTAAAATTGATTTTATCACAATTGGGCGGTGTCACGCCCATTTTAAAATTTTTTTCAAATTTTTATCAAGAGTCTCAATATCAGTCCACATGTCAAATTTCAACATTCTAGGTGTATTATTTACTAAATAATTAGGTTTTTGTGTTTTCCAAAATGTTATATATATAAAAAGTGGGCGTGGTTATCATCCGATTTCGCTCATTTTCAATACCAATCTATTCTGCGTCCGTGTACCAAATTTGGTGAAGATATCTCAATATTTACTTAAGTTATCGTGTTAACGGACGGACGGACGGACGGACGGACATGGCTCAATCAAATTTTTTTTCGATACTGATGATTTTGATATATCGAAGTCTATATCTATCTCGATTCCTTTATACCTGTACAACCAACCGTTATCCAATCAAAGTTAATATACTCTGTGTGCAAAGCACGCTGAGTATAAAAAATTAAAAGTCTTTATATACTAAAAGTGTTCACTTATTTAACAATGTAGTATGTGTGTAATTTCCAATTTTTATGTATAATACTCAGCTGATGATTTGTATTCTATAGCTGAGCAGTTTTAGATCTCGACGCTTAACAAACCTCCGTATCAACAACTCGGCAAAAACAAAATCCGTGCGTGATGCGGATGCGCCTCTCTTGCCGGTTGGGCGAGCTTTTGGTATTAATCCGTTGGGTTTATTATTATTATTAAAAGTTAGAACTTAAAGTTTCCGTGTATCGTTTATTTCTAAACCAAAAGTTAAAGTTAAAATTCTCTCAGGAAACCTAAGGTGTATAATTTTTTGCTTCACTGGAGCACCCGGCGAACTGACATCCTTACAAAATCTTAGATTGGCGACTCATTTCTTTTCGCGTCTTAAGTTTCCTTGTCCTCCTCTTTCCTTGTGCTACAAATACTTGATTTTCTGTTCTGATTTGTTTATGTCCACTCCTCCGTTTGGTATTCATAAGCGTTCAAAGTAAAATTAACCTTTCGTTTATCTTTAAAAATTTCATTTACTTTCCTACATTTCCTTTCTAAACCTGCTCATATCCCATATTCAATTTGCTTTCCGTAACGATGACTCACAGTTTCAATGTTGCTAGATTGCAGAAGACACCCCTGCCGATTTTTTAATTCATGATCATATATATTATTAAGCTGTTTTAAGTTGATATAGAACTGTACTTAGGTTAGGTTAGGTTGAACTAGGCCTTCAATAAAAATCTAACATAGGCTAAATTTGTCCATAGTTTTAACAGAATTTGTTTGGCGACCAAACGAAAAAAACCCAAGTAGGTACCAGGACTTACGTTATAGAATAACTCCGTTCTCTTGGCAAACACAAGAAGATTTCTAGGTCCTATCTTAATTATTGTCTCGAAATTTGGCAACTCTGCCGCCCCTAGCAACTGAAGTCTTGACCCCCACTCTGTGGCGTTCCTCTGTTTACAGATTTTATGGCTTCGCATAAATAATAATAATAGGTTCTATTGCGACGTGATCATTCTGCAGCTTAACATGACGCTAATCCAATTTGTTAAGCCCGGATGTACTTCAATCGAGTAGAGACTCGTTGATTGCTCGTTTCGAGACATTGCTGAAGGCCATGGCCATAAAAGCCCCTAGGGCATATTCCTGGTGTTCCAGGTATTGCAGTATCGACTGACTCGCCTTTGGTGGAAGCATGCTGTGCTGAAGAGAAGAATACTTCATTCATGTTTGATTTAATATATATTGTAACGAGTTTACTGCAAATCCTCTTATTTGCAACCCCCCGCTAAGTTCGAATCACTAAACTGTTGAATAAATAACTCCAATATGTAATAATGCAAAATGGCCTTTATTAAAGTACTTCACAATAACACTCCAACTATTTTCAAAATAATACTGATATTGCTCGCTAGATAGCGTCTTAATCGAAACTGATTGCAGCGCCTCTACCGCTGGTGCTTTTATAATCTGTGATTTCCTCGTGTCATCTTCTAGGCGCTTCCAGAATTTACTTAGTTACCGCCATATATGTAATTATAACTACAGATGCACGTATATAGCTTCTCATATGCGTGTATTTGTGAGCGACACTTCCACAATTACAATTGCATACTTTTGGGAGCATCTCAGATAAGATATCTGCATGTGTTTGTGCATTGCTTCTCAGCTGCGTATACGTACATATGTGTAGACATAATGATTGATTCGTTTATGTAGATACAAGTGACTGTCTGCTTTATTGTTGTTGTGACTTTATTTATGTACTTAGCATCAGACTAGGGATGTGAGTATCACTTAGAGTCACTGCTATTCGTCACAATATGTACATCTATTTATCTCTATAGGGTTTTGGGCCGCTTTCGGTATGAAGACTACTCGAGCCGTCCTCACAGTTTGCGGGTCGTGGTTCAGTTTTATTATGAGGACAAAACGAAGTACCTGCAGTCATCACGCAAAGAGTCAGCGCATTTGCGCCTTTGCAACGATGCAGCCATAATTTCGAAATAGTAAAAGACTTCGTTTATTGGGGAACCAGCTTCAACACAAACAACAACATCAGCTCTAACATCCAGCGAAGAATCATTCTGGCCAATAAATGGTACTTTAGACTAGGTATGCAATTGAAAAATAAGACCTCTCCAGCAAATGAAAATCATGCTCTACAAGTCACTTATGGAACCCGTTGTTGTAGCAGTGCTTCATCCAATAGGTGCGACCGATCAAAAATTGTCATAAATATCCTCTATCTGAAACTTGCAGTTTCAACAGGGGTGGCCCATAGTGAGAGGGATTTTAGAGGCGAGGCGTTGGTTCCACATTACAATTGAAGAGAAGGTTGGTGTCATTTGGGGACACATTGCAAGCAGGACATACATTTTGTACCCGTCCTGCTATATGGTGCAGAAGCATGGCCCCTGACAACATCAGATAAAGCGTGAAGGAGTGTTCGATAGAAAAATGCGTCGAAAGATTTATGGGCATCTACGCGTTGGCGACGGTGATTACGGAAGATTAAGTGCTGCTAAGCTGTCGAGCTTTACGCAGACATCAACATAGTCCAGCGAATTAAAACGTAGCGGCTATGCTGGTTAGGCCATGTTATGCAAATAAAAGATGATGCTCCGGCTTAAAAAGTATTTTTTTTTATCGGAACCCGCATATGGAAGCGGAGGAAGAGGGCGCGCCCCACCCCGCTGGAAGGAGCAGGTGGAAAACGATTTCAGTTCTCTTGACGCGACCAATTGGCGCCAGTTAACCCAGCGAAGAAGCGACTGGCTCGCTTTGTTGGACTGCCATAATCGTTTAAACGGTTAAGCATCAATTAAGTAAGTAAATAAGTAATCGAAGATGACCAAACCAGAACAAATAGAAAGATTTTTCTTCCTTTTAACCAAAGTGGCAACCGTGGTTATCACACTGTTAACATTTTCAGCAGTTGAACGAACCACCGAACGAATGGCCAAATGGTGAACCGTTTAAAAACCGTTTAAAAGTGCACTGAAGAGTGAAAATGTATTCGAAATGGATCTTTCAGCAATAAATGTGGCAGTTAAATGTGACATTTGGTCCTTGCTTTGTTTCAATTATTTTTATTGCTAATTGCGGGGTAGCTCACTGCGCTATGATTTAGATTTGATAAGATTAAAAATAAAATTATAGCACTACATAAAAATTCGGCTACTATAAAATTTAAGGTTAGTTCAATTTGCTACTAATTGGGAAAATAATCGTAAATATGGTTTGTCATAATTTTTATATGGCAGCTCATAAACTTTTTTTGGTTTTTGACATTTTAAAGCCATTCAATGTCCTTATTCGATAAATAATTGGTAAATGCCACATTAATTTATGGTGAAATAACAGTCCGACTTCTATTTTTTTTATATTTAAACGTAAAGCGAGTCACAAAGTACAAAGACTGCTTACTCTATAGAGGCGCAGGTTCATTAACCTTGGAAATAAAAAGAATCAGAAAAAATTCAAAACTTAAAAAAATGACTTGCGTTAAAATACTTGTGATTTCTTTGTGGAGCTTTTAACAATCCGCTAAAACTGGCGATCACGGATGGTACTAAAATTTCATGGGGGTACTTTCAGACTTGACAAAATGTATGGGAGTAAGGTTCAGTTGCACTAAGATTATTTCGTAATGGGGTAGTGTGTGAACTGGAACAAGCCCCAAGGAAGGCTATCGTAACTGAAGTGGACGCTAATCTTGAATTCAGCTGCTTGTGCGAAGGTTTGGTCAAACCATAGATGTTAAGTAATGATTAGCTAATGCTAATGATTGCTAATTAACCTTCATTTGCGAAATTCTCTAATTCAACTAATTCCCATTAGATAATTGAAATTTTTTTCTAATGGTAAATCTAATTGCAATTAGTTGCCATTAGCAAAAAAAATTGGTTTACCTTTACAATTAGAAATCTAATTCAATTAGCTCGAATTAGAATCAATTATTTTGATAAAGATAAATTTTTTTCAAAGAATGATTGAAGTAAACGAATAACGATGTAAATGAATATAAATAATTGATTCTAATTCGAGCTAATTGAATATCTAATTGCATTAGCAGAAGTCAATTAGATTTTTAATTGTAATGGTAAACCAATTTTTTTTGCTAATGGCAACTAATTGCAATTAGATTTACCATTAGAAAAAAAATTTCAATTATCTAATGGGAATTAGTTGAACTATTTCTAATTGTTTAATGAATTAGATAATATAAACCAATTGCATCAATTGCTAATTCTAATTGGAATTTAACATGTATGGGTCAAACTATCGTTCGCCGATAACGTTGTAGTAGCAGAAGTGAGAAATACCTGCCGATTGGCCACCAACGGATCCACCAGGGCATGGAAAGCCTTGATCTTTATATAAATATTTCCTGTGTGCGTGTGTATGTCACCATACTCCTCCTAAACGACTGGATCAATTTTATTCACATTTTTTGTGCGTGTAAAGGTATTTGAATTATACAATCAAGTCCGTTTTCTTTATTTTCCTGTCAGGAAGTGGACCAGGGACCAACCCATTTAAAAAAAAACGTATTTTTGGTGCGTTTTGGTAAAAACTTGGTCCAAGGGTGACTTTGACTAGCTTATTATTTGATAAACTTTTTTTTTCGGGAAAATGGATCAGGGACCGACCACTTATAGAAAAAAATGTACCGAGCGAATTTCTTGTAGTTAGAGGTAATTTAAATTTATTGACCAGCTTTGTATTTCAAAAAACTCTTATTTATAGTGCGATTTGCTTAAAATATAGTACAGGAGTTCCTCTTCGGCAGGCCTAATATTTGGGACCCGCAAGCGGACCAGGCACCAAGGGATTTGTTTGATATATATTTCTCAGGCAGTCTTTCGAATAGGATAATCTTATCTATATATATAATGAAATAATTTTAAAAAAATTTTTAAGTTAAACGGTTTTATTGAAAACAATACTTACATGAAGTAATAATAATACGAAAAGCTAGAAAATAATTAGGTAGGTCCTAGGTACTAGTCATCACACTCCTTATCAATCTAGGGCGTTGATCAGACAATTAAATAAGAGCGTTGGGCGCGTGAAATTTCTAAAAATGTGAGGCGTAGCACAACCTGATTAAGGTTCAGTTGGTTTTACTTATGACTATCAATAGAAATATGAAGCGTCCAACGCTTTTATTTAATTGTCTGATCAACCCCTAGATTGATAAGGAGTGTGATGACTAGTACCTATGACCTACCTAATTATTTTCTAGCTTTTCGTATTATTATTACTTCATGTAAGTATTGTATTCATTAAAACCGTTTAGCTTAAAAGTATTTTTTAATTATCTAATTTTCAAGTTTTTAGTCTTTATTTAATTGCCTATTATTTCTCATTCTATTTAGTTCATTTAGTGACTCATTATTACAAGGACTCTTTCCTGACAATTTGTTACAACCTAAATCCTCAATTCATAATCCTTCCAACGACTTTACTCAACTCTGCGCCACGTATGCTTGTCCCTCCTCCATATCCAAAATATTTTGATGTCACTTCTACCGGACTGTATGCAATATTTGTTCCAAATGTAAGCCAAATCGGGCATCAGGTCGCTTTCTATTCATGTATGTATTATGTGTTCCAAATATGGACCAAATCGGACCACAAATACGATTTTTGTGAATATCTCGATCCTTGCGCCACCTAGCGGTGATTTTTTTTCATAGGTCGCTTCCTATTCTTGAATGTATAATGCGTTCCAAATATGAGCCAAATCGGACCACAAATACGATTTTAGCCAATATCTCGATCCTTGCGCCACCTAGCGGCGATTTTTTTCTTATTATTGCATTGTCATCGGGTTCTGAACTATATTCCAAGTTTCAAGCTTGTAACTTATCGGGAAGTTACTTAAATTTCAATTACAAAATTCGTTCACAACGGCCATGCATGCGGCCGTGCGGCCTGCCTGTCAAGTCAAGCTAAATAAAACCGTTTAAAAATCAAATTCTGTGTGTATGTTCGCTATGGAAACGTATTTCCCACACTTCAATCATCACCATATTTTGGTTATAGGTTCCCTCGATCAACGGGAAGGTTTTAGGCTAAAAATAATTTCGATTATAAAAGGGGCGTGGCACCTCCCATGCAAATGGAATCTTTGGTACTGCATAACTTTGAAGGTATACATGCCAGAACTTTCAAATTCAGTAAGGAGTTATATGAGGCCAATCCCTAACACCACCAAGAAAATGTGGAATTGGGAAAAAGGGGGCGTGGCACCTCCCATACAAATGGAATATATCATACTGCATATCTCTGGATGTAGTAATGGTAAGATAATGAAAATTGGTAAGAAGCTATATGCCGTTAAGTCGTAGCACCTCCAGTAAAATGTGAAATTGGGAATAAAGGGGTGTGGCACCTTCTCTACAAATGAGATTTTCCAGAACTGTGGCTGCCGTACAAACTTAGGTTATTTTAACACCTAAAGTTTGACTGCATTGTTGACGTTTTGTAATCTGCCGCCGTTAAAAAAATTTGTTAGCTTCAGTCTATTTACATCTTCTATAAAAATCAAATTCTGTGTGTGTGTTCCCTATGGAAACGTATTTCCCACACTTCAATCATCACAAAATTTTGGAAATGGGTTCCTTCGATCAAGACGAATGTTTTTCATATTTCAGAATTAAGAATTTTAAATAAAATTTTTTTTTGCTATGGGAACGAGCAATCTTAGCTCCCAAAATTGATCATGTATACAAAATCAATGATCGCATTCAAAACCAAATTCCTGGTGAATTGACGAAATATAAATCGATCGACACGTTACAGATGAATATCGAATTGTGAATTATCCAATTGAATTTCTAAACTCTTTACAACTACCTAGAATACCTGCGCATATATTAACTTTGCAAATTGGCTCACCAATCATGCTTCTTCGGAATTTAGACTCACCAAAATTGTGCAATGGAACCAGACTTTGCGTTAAGAAATTAAGGCCGAATGTAATCGAAGCAACAATCATCAGCGGTAAAAGCACAGGTGACGATGTGCTCATACCACGCATCCCAATGATTCCTACAGATTTGCCATTCAATTTTAAGCTCTTAAAGTTTCCTGTACGCCTTGCTTTTGCAATTACAATCAACAAAGCACAAGGACAATAACTTACTGTTGCAGGATTAAATTTAGAGAGTCCGTGCTTTTCCCATGGCCAGCTATATGTCGCTTGCTCTCTTGGAACGCCAAAAAATTTGTTTATCTTTGCACCGAACGAAAAAAAAACCGAAAATATTGTGTACCCACATACATTACAATAACATACTGTAACGATTTTACTGCAATTCCTCTTATTTGCAACCTTCAACTAATGTTCGAATCACTAAACTGTTGAATAAATAACTCCAATATTCAATAATGCAAAATGGCCTTTATTAAAGTATCTACTTCACAATAACACTGATACATCACAACCAATAGCTTGCTTAAATCAAACTGATTGTCACAATACAATAATAAAATGTTTCAAACGACAATTTCACCAAATATGCGTACAAAATGCAATTCAATTTATAGAACAATAAACTACGTTACAACGTACGCCGGGTAAAGCTAGTATGTACATATATAAAAACTAATGTAAAATCTGTTGGCAATGCAAGATAGAAAATGGTTTGGAAGTGGATTTTAGTTCCATACATTAACCCATTTCTGAGATATAGACCAAAATCAGGACCAGGGTCACCCTAGGATATTTTTTCACATATCAAATAGGATGTGTAAGTCAGGGTTTTAACAAGAAGCGATGGTTTAAAAGAAGAGCGAGAGGGAAGGGGAGAGTTATAGGAAGAGATGGGAAGGAGGTGAACAATAATAGGGGGAGGTTGTGGAAAGCAAGTGGGAGTAGGGAAGCAAAACGTCGATAAAGTGAAAGGGAGAAGATCCTCGAGAGGCAAAAAGGTAAATTGTTTTTTTGTTTTTGTGAAGACAAATGCCTCTATTTACTGAGAGAGTAGATAGATCCCAAGTGGGAATATTATCTTATATGTAAAAAAATGAATGCGATTTTTATAATTAATTTCATATCGCTTTGTAGTAGCTTATAAAAACAAATATTTCGGATGATCAGCTCAAGCAGATATTCAATACTTGGTATAGAGATTCCATATGCATATAAGGAAGAAATGGTAGTGGTGGCTGCAATAGTTAGTAAAGAGGGGAAGGGAAGCTCACTTTTTGCATGTAGGCAAACCACATTACGGGCAGAACAAAGACTGCCGGGTACTCTAGTAATATTTTACAATATTTTTGCATTCACAGATACATAATTATACTCAGCGTGCACACAGAGTAAATTTACTTTGATTGGATAACGGTTGGTTGTACAGGTATAAAGGAATCGAGATAGATATAGACCCATATATCAAAATCATCGATATCGAAAAAAAAATTGATTGAGCCATGTCCGTCCGTCCGTCCGTCTGCCCGTTGACACGAGAACTTGAGTAAATATTGAGATATATTCACCAAATTTGGTACACGAGCTTATCTGGACCCAGAATAGATTCGTATTGGAAATGACCGCAATCGGATGATAACCACGCCCACTTTTTATATATATAACATTTTGGAAAACGCAAAAACCTGATTATTTAGTAAATAATACACCTAGAATGTTAAAATTTGACGTGTGAACTGAAATTGAGCCTCTTAATAAAAATTTTAAAATTTTTTTAAAATGGGCTGGGCACCGCCCACTGGGGATAAAATCAATTTTACAAATATTATTAATCATAAATCAAAAATCGTTAAACCTATCGTAACAAAGTTTGGCAGAGAGTTTGCCTTTCCTATAAGGAATGCTTTGAAGAAAATTAAAGAAATCAGTTAAAGACCAAGCCCACTTTTATATAAAAGATTTTTAAAAGGTTCGTTTACGAATAAAATAGCCTATGTCTTTGCAAAAAAGCTTTATATCAATGGTATTTCATTTCCCAAGTGGATTTATAACAGTAAATAGGAAAAACTTCAAATTTAAAAAAATGGGCGTGGCACCGCCCCTTTTATGACTAAGCAATTTTCTATGTTTCGGGAGCCATAACTCAAAGAAAAATTAACGGATCGTAATAAAATTGGGTACACAGATTTTCCCTATAGCAGGAAATATTTCTAGAAAAAATGTACGAGATCGGTTAAAGACCACGGCAACTTAGATATAAAACAAGTTTAAAAGGGTCGTAGACTTGAATAATAAGCTATAACTTAGCAAAAAATAGTTTTGAATCAATGATATTTCACTTATCAAGTTTTATTGTAAGAGGAAATGGGGAGACGTTTTTTTGAAACGGGCGGTGCAACGTGTTATGTAGAAAAGTAATTTATCTGAAATGAAATGTACAATTGAAGCTCACGCTGAGTATATAATGTTCGGTTGCACCCGAACTCAGACATCTTTACTCGTTTTTTTTTAATTTTTGTATAACCATTTACAATTTTTAAGAACAAATGAAAAAAGACTGCTAAAATGTATATCAGAGGGAACACATATCTCACGAGGAATAATTTTGTGTGCCATTTTGACGCTTTCGATCTCTCATAAAGGGATTATGTGGCATTTGGTGATTGTTAGAGGGTAAAATACTCTAAAATATTCGTCCGTAAATTTATAGGAGCTCTTTGCAAACAAATTTTGCTTTATCTAAGATTAGTAATAAATAGGCAAGTTTTTTATTTGTACTGACACTAGAAGTAAGATAAAATAAGAAACAAATTCAAATGGGCGTGGCACCCTTCCTATTATATATACATATATATGTAGAAATGGCTAGGTAGTTCACCACACTCAAATACATATTTTGAATTCGAAATACAAATATAAAGCAGAAGACACGGAAAACAATAATGAGTACCTAAAGAAAATAATTATCACCTAACTTATCAACACTTGAGCGTTTATGAATATTCACAAGATGTTAGAAAATGTTTGCAAATAAAACTTACTAAAGAATGTGAAAGCGATATGAAATAGTTTTTAAATAGTTACTATGGCATTATTTGGTTTAATAAATCAAAGCCTTGACAACGAAATACTTGAGAAGCAATCTTATCTTTATTTCGAAAACGAGCAAATATTGGCAGCTAAAGCTCTCAAAAATTCTATGATATCCATTCAATGGTGAAATGGTCTTTGAAAGAGCATACAGTCATTTAATTATTTATTTGTTTTGCAAATAAAAGATTTTTCGATAAGATTATTCGCATATTGTGATAGTGAATTGACATTTGATTTAATATAAATATGTATTTAGCGCATGTTTATCACGCTTTTAACAAAACTATACAAGTTCGGGGAAAAAAGGATGACAATATTCAACC
This sequence comes from Eurosta solidaginis, assembly GCA_029619165.1. Taxonomy (NCBI): domain Eukaryota; kingdom Metazoa; phylum Arthropoda; class Insecta; order Diptera; family Tephritidae; genus Eurosta; species Eurosta solidaginis. The sequence goes on along the minus strand of JARSSU010025730.1, from coordinate 27,226 downwards.
GATAGATCCAAATTTGTATGTTGGCATCAACACCCTGCAGTCAAATCAAAAGTCCCAAACTAATATAGCGTTCAAGCTTATTTTAGCATTGAGACTTTTCGAGCATAGAATTCGAAGTAGTGTTCATGCTGGTCGCATTTTGCAAATGAGCATTTTCGAAAGTTCGAATCATATGTTTCTTGCTTACCAACTTTCGAACCATGTGCTATTTTTAAACGGTTTTATTAGCTTGACTTGACAGACTGGTTGGTTGGCTGGCTGTTTGGCTGGCTGACACGAATTTTGTAATTGAAATTTAAGTAACTTCCCGATAAGCAACAAGCTTGAAAACTCGGAATATAGTTCAGAACCCGATGACAATGAAATAATAAGAAAACAATTGCCGCTAGGTGGCGCAAGGATCGATATATTCACAAAAATCGTATTTGTAGTTAGATTTCGCTCATATTTGGAACACATAATACATACAAGAATAGAAAGCGACATATGAAAAAAAATCGCTGCTAGGTGGCGCAAAGATCGAGATATTCATAAAAATCGTATTTGTGGTCTAATTTGGTCCATATGTGGAACACATAATACATACATGAATAGAAAGTGACCTATGATGTCCGATTTGGCTCATATTTGGAACAAATATTACATACAGTCCGGTAGAGTGACATCAAAATATTTTGGAGTTGGAGGAGGGACAAGCATACGTGGCGCAGAGTCGAGTAAAGTCTTTGGAAGGATTATGAATTGAGGACTTAGATTGTAACAAATTGTCAGGAAAGAGTCCTTGTAATATTGAGTCACTAAATGAACTAAATAGAATGAGAACAAATAGGCAATTAAATAAGGACGAAAAACTTGAAAATAAGATAATTAAAAAATACTTTTAAGCTAAACGGTTTTAATGAATACAATACTTACATGAAGTAATAATAATACTAAAAGCTAGAAAATAATTAGGTAGGTCCTAGGTACTAGTCATCACACTCCTCACCAATCAAGGGCGTTGATCAGACATTTAAATAAGGCGTTGGAATCCGCGATATAAAGTTCATGCAGATAGGCTTGAGTCAATACAGAAGCAATTATTACTTTTTTCTTTAAGGAATTTTCATTGGACTCTGTGTATTATTTATGGCTAAACTACTGAATGGACTAATTTCTTTCTTTTAAAACTTCAATGTCCCATCACGAGAGTCAATACATTACAAAACTCTTCTTTTGAGGCAGTGCAGAACTAATTTCGAATTAATGAACCATTTCGGTGTTTGTGTCATGATTTTAACTCTCATTCGAATTCATTTGATATAACGGATTCACATTTTACTATAAGGAAAACTGTCCTATCCTATCTTAACTCGTAACAAACCAAAAAATATATAAAAAAATCTTTATATGCTAAAACCGTTAACTTATTTAACAATTTACTATATTGTTACGAATATTAACAACACTAAGGGGTACTGTCATCTCTAAGCAGTGACTTAATGCACATCAATAATTCAATCATTATGTCTACACATATGTACGTACACGCAGCGGAGAAGCAACGCACAAACACATGCATATATCTTATCTGAGGTGCTCACAAGAGAGGGCAATAATTTGTGCAAGTATTACTCACGCGCATATGAGAAGCTATAAACGTAGTTGTGGCTGGTGATTTTGTAGCTGATAACTAACTAGTAAGTTCTGGAATGGAAACCAGACAGTATAAAGGCGACAACAGTAGAGGCGCGAGAATCAGTTTTCATTTAAGCTATCAATCAGTTTCGATTAAGCACGCTATCTGTCGAGCAATAGAAGTGTTATTTTGAAAGTACTTGAATAAAGACCATTTTGCATTATTAATATTGGATTTATTTATTCAACAGTTTAGTGATTCGAACTTAGCAGAAGGTTGCAAATAAGAGGATTTGCAGTAAAATCGTTACAATTGGTGTCAGAAGTGGGATTGTTGAATAAACTCCGAAGACTTCGAATACAACTTGGAAATGGCAAAGTGGAGTGAATTGAAGATCCAGCAGCTGAAGAAGGAGTTGGAGAGCCGTGGATTGAATACAACCGGCATTAAAATCGAACTTCAAGCACGACTACGAGAGGCAATGGAATTAGAGGGAATTAACGTGGAAGTGTATGTCTTTCCTCTTGACGGCGAGGAGACAATAAAAATTTAAGAGAAAAATGAAACATCGCAGAGATTTACGAGCACAGACTTGAACATGATTTTAGCTGCAATATCTGCAAAAACATCGACAGTGTCATCTAACTGGCAGAACAGAAGACATATATGGAATCGCAGGAGAACCGTATAACATCCAAGATGGAATCCCAAGAGACACGAATAACATCAAAGATTGAAGCACAAGAAACGCGTATTTCAGAAATGTCGACACAGATAACAACCAAGATGAAAACACAGTTGGAAGAACAGAAGACATATATATATATGGGAAGCAAAGGTATCATCAAACTTGAATCGCAGGATGCAAAAAAACGCACAATTTCAGGCAGAAGTCGCTGATTTAAAAGGTCGTATGGAGCAATTACAACTAAATCGCCCGGCTGTTTCAACAAGCAATCCAAAGGTAAAGACTCCATCTTTTGACGGTTCTGTTCCTTTCCAGGTGTTTAAGCTACAATTTGAGAAGACCGCAACAGTGAACAACTAGAATGCGGATGATAAAGTTGCTGGACTGTTCATGGCATTGAAAGGGCCTGCAGCTGAGATTTTACAAACCATTCCAGAGGGAGCTGAGCAGTTTTAGATCTCAACGCGTAACAAACCTCCGCCTATCAACAACTCGGCAAAAACAAAATCCGTTCGTCATGCGGATGCGCCCCTCGTGTCGGTTGGGCGGGCTTTGGAGGATATTAATCCGTTGGGTTTATTATTAGTATTATTATACTTAGTACTTTACCTGATGTTCCACTGCAAGTTATACAGGCAGACAATAAGTGCGAAGTATACTACATAAATATAACATTTGTTATCTGTCAGAAATTAACTATATAACACTGGCTTAATTAGCATATTTATTTTTACTATTGTCATAATGTAAAATTTACGTGCTTATAATGATAAAAGCATTAACTTTATTATATTCAATAATGTTTTATTTACTTTTAACGGACTGAATGAAACGTGTAATTAAAACACAGCAGCGAAAATTTTGCGAAAAGCTTTTGTTTTTAAACTTTTGTTATTACAAGCAACAATACATAATTACTTTTAGGCGAGAAAAAATGTGATGAGTAGACATTGGGCCCATTCCATGTAAAATACAAGTCCGTAAAAGTGATTAGAAATTTTTTCAAAGGCCATACCTTGTTTTTCACAGCTGTGCTTAGCTGATTTTTCTGTCAAATTCTAGAGTTCGCCAAGTGGTTGAAATTCAACCACTACAGAGGTCACGTTTTTTACTTTCATCTCCTTCTTTTTGTTTGACTTTCCTTTCTTTTACTTTCTTTATTTCCTTTCCCTCCCTATTTTATTTTTCTATGGGAGCAGAACTGGGACTGTGACTAGTATGGAGATTGAGACTGGGGCTGGGTCTGGAACAGGGACTAGGACTGGGCCTGGTCTTGGGACTTGGACTTGATCTTGGACTGTAACTGGAATTGGAACTGGGACTGGGATTAAGGGGTGTAGAAGAATAAGAAGAACTTGAGAGAAAAGAAAAGGAGGGAGGAGGAACAGATAGAGTTAGGCGAAGATAGAGAGATAGGGATAGATGGAGCCGAAAAGAAGTAAGAGAAACGACGGAGAGGGAGACAACATACGCTGAGTAAGAGAAAGGTGGAGGTAGGAGTGAATCCTTTTATTTTTTTTATTTATTATTATAAGGAAGAGGGGAGAGAGTAAGACGTAAACACTTCTCAAAAGTTATGCAGATTGACCAAATTTAGGGCAGACAAAATTCATATAAATTTATCAAAACATAGCGAAAAATGTATCCTTAAGCACAGACAAAAACGATTCCCAAAATTCGAAATCTCTTATGAATTTTTCATTATCTCGACCCGTGGACCACTTAGAGATTTTTTTCCTTTTGTTGCATTTTCACGGTGTTCTGAACTATGTATTAGGTTTCAAATTTCTAGTTCAATGTTTGTAAACCGGGTTTCTCTTAATTTTTTGGCCGGTTTGTTTTAAATCTTTAAATTCCGAATATCGAATAACCCGGATTTTTGACAATATACATGTGAACTTAAACATGTGTCGGTATGGCAGCACTGAAAAACAGCTGCCTGTCATAAGTTTATTGGAAAGCGAAATGCGAAAGCAAAATTTAACTAAAATTGGATACAATGCATACCATGGCGGAACCATACAAGGTGGCAGCACGGTGACATACCTACAAACATAAATAAAAGTTACATGTACTTTGTTTTGTAAAAATCGTACTGCCCCGGAAGTTGACGTGTCAAATGACGAGGTAAAGTTCTCCAAACATTGATTTTGTACTTTTTCGCGTTCATTAATTTTTTTAAATTACGCTTCCCAAAGTGAAGCAAAAAAATATGCTGTAGCATTGTATGATCGGATGTTTGGGAAGAATCAAGTTCACAACTGATTCTTGTGCAGAGCTAGTGTTTCAGATTCAGAAAATGATTTACAGTGTGCAGTTGGATAAAATCTTTCGATATATTCAAAACCCAAATCATTTTGCGAAAAAGTGCGGCGAAGGTATTTTTGATGATTTCGTTAGACAATTTTTAAAAGATTACTTTAATAGCAATAGTCTTCACATCTGAGATTTTTACTACTTAAATGAATCGTGTTAGGTTAGGTTAGGTTGAGGTGGCTGCCCGAGGGCACACTTTCGCCAGTAGTATTAGGCACGTTGTGATACCACGAAAATACACCGTTACCTTTCCTCTTCGAAGCATTTGAGGATCTGATGAAAGCTTGCAGGTCCTTGACATCATTCTCCACAACCTGGCTCAGATTATCTAGAAATGAAGCACCCAGAAAGCGCTGCCGTGCCCCGCTTAGTGCCGGGCAGTTGCAGATGAGGTGAACCACTATTTCCTCCTCCTCATCGTCTTGACAACTCCTGCAGCATCGACGATAAGGCTCTCATAACATTTCTGCATGCCTACCTATGAGGCAATGACCAGTTAGTGCCCGTATAAATGTGGAAATTGTATCCCTACTTAGGTTGTACACGTGGCGGGATCTTTTAGGATCCCATTTAGGCCAGGTTTATTTCGATGTACTATACGCCGTTGTTTGTAGCCATCTTTCGTCGTGTTGACAGTGGATGTACTCTTTTAGTATTAGCTTGCATGTGGACAGGGGCATACCTAAGCGTTCTTGGTCGGGAAGAACCTGCCTGGTTGTACCCTGCCTAGCGAGTTCATCTGTAATGCAGTTTCCCTCGATGGCCCTATGTCCAGGGATCCATGTGAGATTACACGGTTCTGTGACCATCCCTTGAGAGATCGCGACACTTTAGTGCTAGTTAAGAATTTAACGATTAGGAGGCAATAGATTTTATGGCAGCTTGGCTGTCGCTGAAAATAAAAATTTCTTTGCCGACGGTGTGTGTCCCTATCTATCTGCAGCCTCCATTATGGCTGCAACTTCTGCCTGGAATACACTGCAGTGGTCGGGTAGTCTGAAGGAAAGCTGGATGTCAAGGTCCCTTGAGTATACTCACCTCCAACTCTACCGTTTAGCAATGAATAGTGTACTATGATATGAAATAAGACTTAATATTCTTCTGTTTAACACTGTATTAACTTTCGATTTGTTTTGTTTTTAATAAACGATTTACTTATTAATTTTTAGCTGATTGTAGGTTTAATTATGTAAGGAAAGCAATAAAAAAATGGTTTATCCGGTTTTAACTGGTTTGGAGAAATAACAACCACTGTTTTATAATTGAAATTTTTCGAAGGATTCGAAAACAGGTATTAAAAAAAAGTCTAATAATCCAACACCCTACTTAATTTTAATTTTAGCCTCAAGATTAAATATGCTCTAAATGGTTTTTCTGAATATCTCTAAATATCTCAATCCCTGCTCCCTTAAGAGCACTTTTTATCTTGAGTAAAATAAATAAATGTAAGACGCGATAACCTCCGAAGAGATTTTAGGCCGAGCTTCTCTTCCAATTTGCGTCGTCCTCCTTTTAGTTTTTCCTACAAATTGGCGGATGGGACCTTCCTGCTTTATTGCCGACTCCGAACGGCATCTGCAAGGCAGATGACTTTTCACTGAAAAGCTTTTCATGGCAGAAATACACTCGGAGTGCTTGCAGAACACTGCTGAGGGGGTGACCCCGCTTAGAAAAATTGTCTTCTAATTGAAAAAATTTGTTTCTAAATGTATGTTGCTTCACCCGGGCGCGAACCTATGATCTTCGGTGTGGTAGGCGGTGCACGCTACCATCACACCACGTCGGTCGTTTATCTGAGTATTACAATCTAATCGGCCCTACATTAATGTGAGTGTGTGCTTCAGGACCACAACTAAGTGGCTATCACGCAATATTACGTTACAAAACCAGCTAAGTGAATTATGTGTAAAATGTAAATAGAAAGTAAAATAATTAAATTTGTATTGAATATGTATGTATGAGACTATACGTGTTTGTTAATAAATTTGCATATGCTATAGAAATGTGATCAGACAAAGGGATGTGGTCAAGGTTGTGACAAATATTAAGGTATAGACAAATTATAAAATAAGAAAATTCAAATTAGAAAAATATTTTTAGGTATTGGATATTTCGAAGTATTTATTAAGTGTGCCACATTCCTACTCACATAAGTTTGATATTCATGTTACTCAGGCAGACGGTATGTCTGTCAAGCTTGTCACACAGAAAATATGTATATACGAACAGCTCAAGTTTATTTACACGCAGTCATATATACATACATATGCGTGTATATTCGAAATATTGTATACATGGTAATGTAAAGAATTAATACAATTTATATAAATTTGGTTGGTTTTCCCCGCCAGTTTGATGCCAAGTGTCCACAACAGTCAGCATAGTTAACATTTATTTGATGTGATGTTTTGATATTTCTTGACACTATCACGCGACGTTACTCTATGAACTTTGAGTTTTTTGATATTCTCTTGAAAGCAAAATACGAACTAATACGTGAACTACATTATTAATTGAGGTAGTCTAAGCTCGGGTGGAATCGAACATTATATACTTAGCTGTGAGCTATTATCGTACAGTTCATTTAGTTCCAGTCCTTCGACACAAATGCACGATTTTTCAGTGCGAGTTTAAGCTGTTGTCAGAGTCGAGCTCAGTTCAGACTTGCCTTTATAGTTATTTACAAAAAAATTCACAACTCATCCCAGTTAACGCGCCTAAAGTGGTAGGGTTGAAGTCTAGTTAATTTAAACTCGCACTGAAAATCCGGGACTTAGTATTATCAAAATAAGGTATGTTTATCAACTCATTAAAAAGTAATAGAATGAATAAAATTAAATAAATACTTGGAGCAGTTTACCTCCGAGGAGATTTAGGTCGAGCTTCTCTTTCAATTGAGGTTTTCCTTGCAGAAATACACTCGGAGTGTTTGTCATTTCTTTGCCTAATTTCTAGTAGTAGAATACATAAACAAATAAAATAATAAAAAAAAATTTTAAGTTAAACGGTTTTATTGAAAACAATACTTACATGAAGTAATAATAATACTAAAAGCTAGAAAAATAATTAGGTAGGTCCTAGGTACTAGTCATCACACTCCTCATCAATCTAGGGCGTTGATCAAACAATTAAATAAAAGCATTTGGCGCGTGAAACATGTGAGGCGTAGCATAACCTGATTAGGGTTCAGTTGGTCTTACTTATGAATAGACATAGAAAAGAGGGAAAGAACGAGATTCGCGTTGGAAAGTCTACACATATTACAAAAAAGGGAGAGGACAATGAACAAAAAAGAGGACACAAAATTTATTGCTGCTAGCTATTTGGCATGCTTATGACACTCAGTACGACAAATGTACCTAAAGATGATGGTACCGATAAATCATTTATAGTTTATAATCACTTTGTTTTTTGTGATATTATATGTGTTAAATTATTTCTTTCTATGTAAGTTGTGTCAAAAAATGTTTGTTATAGTGATAAAATATGTTAAAATTAATTTTGTTTATCATTTTTCGGTGCAAATTAAAGATTTAACCCTGATGATGCCAAGGAGTTTGGCGAAACGTTGGGTAAAAATGGAGTTTTTTAATGTTTCATTTCAAATTGAAAAGACCAGCAAAGCCTATACAAACACATTTATGTCAATAGAAAGTTTATGCGTCCAACGCTTTTATTTAATTGTCTGATCAACGTCCTAGATTGATGAGGAGTGTGATGACTAGTACCTAGGACCTACCTAATTATTTTCTAGCTTTTAGTATTATTATTACTTCATGTAAGTATGTTTTCAATAAAACCGCTAACTTAAATTTTTATTTTTAATAATTTTTTTTTCAATTTTTAGTCTTTATTTAATTGCCTTTTATTTCCCATTATATTTAGTTCATTTAGTGACTCATTATTACAAGGACCCTTTCCTGACAATTGGTTACAATCTAAGTTCTCAATACATAATCGTTCCAAAAACTTTACTCGACTCTGCGCCACGTATGCTTTTCCCTCCTCGAACTCCAAAATATTTTGATGTCACTTCTACCGGACTGTATGTAATATTTGTTCCAAATGTGAGGCAAATCGGACATCATTATGTGTTCCAAATATGGACCAAATCGGACCACAAATACGATTTTTTTAAATATCTCGATCCTTGGGCCACCTAGCGGCAATTTTTTTCACAGGCCTGTTTCTATTCATGTATGTATTATGTGTTCCAAATATGAGCCAAATCGGACTACAAACACGATTTTTTGAATATCTCGATCCTTGCGCCACCTAGCGGCGATTTTTTTCCATGGGTCGCTTTCTATCATGTATGTATTATGTGTTCCAAATATGAACCAAAGCGGACCACAAATATGATTTTTTTTAAATATTTCGATCCATGCGCCACCTATCGGAGTTTTTTTCTTATTATTGCATTGCCATCGGGTTCTGAACTATATTCCAAATTTCAAGCTTGTAGCTTATCGGGAAGTTACTTAAATTTCAATTACAAAATTCGTGCCGGCCAGCCCTGTCAAGTTAAGCTAAATAAAAACATTTAAAAAGTGCCGGGTGCGCGGTGCCAATTTTGTATTTTAGTGATCTTAAATTTAAAGTATACATATATATCTCTGTCACATACATATGTAGTTCGGTACGTGGCAAGATTTTATAACCTTTCGTTGAGTCTGAAACTCACTTGGCGCTCACATTTCTAAAACCGATGACATTTTGTACTGACTATGTGTTACTAATTTGTATAAGTCAGAATAATTTAATTTTACCAAACTTCAAGATGGTCATTTATCGACCTATCCTAATAAAAAGGCAGTAACTTAAAAGGATGTAGCCCTGATCACCAACCTTAGTTTCTTGAGCAACCATGTCTTCATTCCTGCACATTAAATATCTAAAAAAAAATGCAAAATCTTCATTTCTGGAAAGGGGCAAAGCCTAAGATATGTAAATTTCGAGTAATATAAGCAATGGGAAAAATTTATATGCAAAAACAATGCTTTAGATAACCACGGGATCAATTTTTCCACATATGTATGTACATATGTAAGTAGAATATGAGAAAATCAAAATTTTTTAAACTGAATTTCGTACCTTAAAAACCGCCATTCTGTTGTAATAAATCATTTTACCTTTTTTTATTTTAATAAACCTCGATCCAAAACCTACCAAATAAGAGTTTTGGGTTTTCTTCAAATATTATAAGTTTCGTTGAAATTTCACTTGAATCACTATAACCACAAAATCCGACGAATTCGGCGGTCGCCGCAGCGGGATGGTAGCGTGCTCCGCCTACCGCACCAAAGATCCAAGGTTCACGCCCCGGGCAAAGCAACATCAAAACTTTAGAAACAATTTTTTTCAATTAGAAGAAACATTTTCTAAGCGGGGTCGCCCCTCGGCAGTGTTTGGCAAGCACTCGAGTGTATTTCTACTATGGAAAGCTTTCAGTGAAAACTCATCTGCCTTGCAGATGCCGTCCGAGTCAGCATAAAACATGTAGGTCCCGTCCGGAGAAGCTCGGCCTAGATCTCTTCGGAGGATATCGCGCCTTACGTTTATTTGTGTACAAACCCATGTATATTTTGGATTTCTTCACACACATATGGCAAAAATTATGGAGGTGGAGAATTTGTGCTGGAAATGGGTTTCTTACTACTGTACCAAAAAATTTTAAATTTTATCTCGATTTCTGATTAACGTCATTGGTATTGACAAAAAGTTTAAAAATGTCAGTTAAATTTCTTTCTATTTAAAGTTTTTCCTAAGAAAATTTCTTGGAAAATCATTTGGGAACTCGTCCCAAACCCATAAAGTAAAATTCAACGGAGTAAAAAACATGTCAAAAGAGATTAAATTTAAGTACATAATTACTATGGTAACGTTATCTACATACATATGTTAACATTTTATAATACGAGTAAAGTATTACTTACATAACAAAAAATTCACTGAAAGCGTCGTGGTATGATATGATTAGAAAGCTGTCCGAGTTTGAATTGGTCATTCCGGGAACGCAGGGAAAACCACTCCAAATATTTTTCACTGAAGGCGCAGGTTTATTAAAAAGAGTTTCTTAAAAGTATTTTGGACGGATAAATCAGTCGTCATATTTTAATAAAACTGACCAATACAGTTAAGAAAAATAAAATCAGCCTGATTGCTATAATTACATGTCGTGTAAAACTATTGCATCATTCCGGGAACGCTGATTTACATAGTATCAAGATTGAAATCATATACATATCTTCTCTAGTATTTATACAAGATCGGTAGTCAAGACAGGTTTACCAATTTAAAGAAAAACTGGTTTTATATCATACCGAGGACAAAACTTTGCATAAAGATAGCAAAATCGTAATTTCGAGATCGTTCCCGGAAGTGTGAGTGTGATAAGACGACGATAAAAAGGATTTCAGCAATTTATGAACTTGTTTACATGAATATTTCCTGGTGGAAGAAGCCGTGGATACAATTAAACGTAAGAGATGACACATTAATTTTCTTTATGCATATTTCACACAGAGGCTTAATGAAATAATTAAAGCCCTTATTGAACTGAATCGTCCATAAATACCAATTATTAAATGTCTCATTATTGCTTTATTTAATGCCTAATGGAGTGAAAAATCTAGTCGGTTTTTCTTGGTGTTTCGGATTTATTGTCAATGTAACAAATGAAAATCAAAAATAAATTATTATTTACAAAAAATAGAATAACACGAAAAAAATCAAAATTTAGGCACATATTTGGTTATGTGCAACATTTATGAGTAGTTTCGCATGCATTTTATTTTAATGTCTTTATTTTAACTATCTTTTGTAATAGCGTAATATTTTTCTGGGGCTGCTGATAAATATTCGCTAATGAAGCAAGTGACCTTGTCTGAAAAGAAAAACATGATTACTTCATTAAATAAAATCGAATTACAATGAAGTTTCTGTGTGCAGTTGTATAAGACTATTTTTTAATTGCAATCGTCATTCAAGGAACGCAAGATAAATCGATTAAAACTGAATATTTTACTTAAAGTTGGAATGTTTTCGCCAATACCTATTAATTCCTTCAAAATGCATTTCGAATATTTATTGCACTATTTTTGGAAGTTTCTCTCGAATGATTTTGCATTGCTTTTTAGCGATGAATCGAAAGGTATGCAATTTTGAGCTCTGCCAGTAACAAACGTATGAAATGGTCACTTAATCTTGCCAATGGCAGTGAGAATTATTTTCATAAAGAATTTTAATTTTATTGCAACTAAATTTTCCACCTATTACATATGTACATGATTTTGTGCCATATATGTACGAATATTTCAAAAACAAGGTTTCTATATTTACATATTTAGAAAATGCACTGAACAATATTAATGCACTACTATTATTTTGTTTGAAAAAGTTAAGTTCGTTTTAGTTATGGCCAAAACTGTGAAAAAATGCGAAGGGTTGTGTCCCGTGCCAACTGTGGAATGCTCCATGGGATATTAAAAACATTTTAGAAAACCTAGAGCAAAGCAATGATATGAATGATGTCATATTGCTTTGTTCGACTATTCTGTGCATAGTATGCTTTTCGGTATTGTTCTAAGGCCGTCTTGTGTAAAAAGTTTACGAATGCCGCTGCACAGACACTGGCACGTATGCATACACACATACATACCAGTGATGATAATCATGGAAATTTGTAGTTTTTTTGGTACATTTGCTTCCCGAAAGTACGTTGGCACTACATTGACATATTTGGTACATTTTTGTAAAATACAGCACTTCAAGTCATTTGCAAAGCAGCTCTGAATATACAAAAAAATTTTAAATTTTTCGAAGAAATATATAGTTAAGTTGTTTTATTGCCGAGCACAATTTGCCATTTGCAGTTATGGATCATTTAAATATGCTTATGAAAAGTAGCATAACTGATTCTAAAATTGTGAACAAATTTGCATCAATCAAAGGACAGAAAATAATAACTCAAATAACAGCGCCAGAAAATTATAAATCCATAATTGCATTTTGTCAGAAGAATTATTACTCTCTAATAATAGATGAAACGACTGATATATGTATATCAAAAAATTTGGCAGTTTCGACTTGAATTTTTGATAAAAAGGGCCGATAGTAGCACGGGGGTATTTTTAATGCCATTTTTAAATCTTTGAAAGACCATTTAATACCACTTAAAAAATCATTGGTTTCACTGCTGGCAATTGCTAGGTTATGATGGGAGCAAAAGCGGAGTGCAAGAAAGGCTGAAGCAAGTTGTTCCAAATCTGCATGCTAATGGATGTGTTTTGTGACATTTTAAATTTAGCTTCAATGGCCGCTTGTGATGTATTTCCCAACAAAATTGATAAATTTTTAAAAGACGTAAACTATCATTTTTGTAACAGCCTCCTTAGGAGGGCAGACTTTCAGAGTTTTCAAGAACATTTCGGTACAGAACTGCATGTTTATACTAAAGCACGCCCCCACAAGGTGGCTTTCTAGACAAGCAGTCATAGATAGAATTCTTGAGCAATGGGATGCCCTCAAGTATTATTTTAATCTTTACGTATTTGAAAATAAAAGCAGCAATCAAAATATTAATGTTATATGTATCTGAAATTATTCAAAGTCCTATTTATAAAGTATATTTTACATTTCTTTCTTATATTTTAAATGAAATGAATAATGTGAAAGTTTCCAGACTAAAAACAGTTTTTGGATAAAAAGCAGATTATAGCTCTAGTTTGGTTCAAATTCGCATCCGAAGACTTTTGGTACATTTTTGGATAATTTGGTACATTTTTTCCCCTCGTTTGGTACAAAATAAAAAAATCTATATATCATCACTGATACATACATGCATACATCCAGCCAAAAGAATTAATTACCAGCATTTTTGAAAAGTGTTTGAATTGAGTTGAACGAAATGAAATAAAATGATATTCATTGTAGATTGAAAAGTGACCACCAGGAATGCAAGATAACATCAGCAGTCACAATCGCGTCACTCGTGCTGGAAAGTATGTATGTATGTATGGCTACAACTTCACGCAGAAGCATACCCAAATTTGTATGCATAAATAAGAAGGCAAGTGTGTGTTTGTTATTTTCTATTCAAGTAGATTTTGGGTTAAGTTGACCCAAGTCGTATCGAATCGACTTGAATACGGCGCAATCCAGTTTATTGGACCTAAATTTTGTAAGCATTTGTTTTTGGTATATCGTGACAAAGTCCGTTTGTGTGTTGTTAACAATTTAGAAAGGGAATTATTAGATTACTGCCAGCCACGTTTTGTTTCTTTTCGTAATTTAAGCGCCAACTGTTAACACAAATAATGAGTACCGCAAGTTTGTTACAGTTTAACATATACCTACCTTGTTAATATCGAAGGAATAATGGTGTTGTATAAAACCGATTTGGTTCACAACATATTTGCTTGAAGTGTTCATACGCACATTGCTATATCAGCATTAAAACAACCGTCCTGAAATAGATAGTTTGAATTACAAAATATTCGCAAACAATTTTATACGCCTTTAATTTTTGAAAACCTTATTAAATTTAAACATTTTACGTAATATTCAAGAGAATAAATGGTTCCAACAGCATTGGCTTCAACATGTGTTTATATGATCGTTCCAACCGTCTGGAGAAATGGACTATCGGTTTGAAAATGAAGCCGAGACATATGCGACTTGAAAAACTGTTTTTACGTGTGTTTTAAGTTTTCTAGACGAAATATACAAATTCAGAGATCGTACACTTACGCAATTTATTTCGTTCCGATCTAAACCTACATTAACTGCCAAAAGTACAAAATGTATATTTATGCATTAAAAAAATTACAAACTGCCGCGCACAGAATATTTTTTTTTGTTGAACTAAAAATTCAGTTTCAACATTTTTGTCATTTTTATAAATTTTCTATTCAAATTCTTTACATATGCATATCGTCGGCTTATATTCAATACCCTCCATCAGCAATTTTAGGGAAAATAGTTTTATATGGCAAAACTGTTCCTGACTCACCTTTCATATAGGACGTTAATTCCAGGGTCAAAGCATACCTCAAAAGGTATTCATTCTCATTTTGAAAATTTCACTATCAGCAACGAAATATTTTTTTCAAATGAAAAACCCTCTATCAGCATACGTTCCTTTATTCATACCTTTATTAAGTCAATGGCAACAACAACAGTAACAGTTATACGGTAGTAAGACTCAAAAAGTAACTTAATCAAGGGTCTTGTTATCGCAAAGTCGATATCCAGAGTTCTGGATATCCGATTAACTCTTCAAGACCTCTAACGAGAGGGGCAAAGTCCAGATAATTAGAACTCCGAACTTCAATATATTAAAAGATCGGAGAGTTATATCAGAAATATGGAAACAAAATTGTCTAAGAAGAGCTGGACAGTGATAATGTCAAAATAAACATTCAATTTTGAACAAAGCCTCTGACTTCAAGGGACAAAAGTTGATAGCATGCATCTAGCAGTATATAAAATTTGGGTAATTGAGAACTAACACCATGCCCTTTGATATGGAACCCTAACCCCCAGTGGGTTAAGGGGCTTACAATATACCCACGGCAGGTATGACAGTCGTAAGAGGCGACTAAAATACCAAATTGATTCAAGGAGTTGTGTAGCGCAATATATAGCTTCTTCAACCCAATTGTCAACCTCACCTACCCGTGGCGAATCCTGTTTCTTTAACAGCCGAGGCTCTGGCGACCCCAAGTTCCTTATGGATCTACGGTGTGGAGGGCGTGGTCTAGAAGGTTTCATGTGGTCATGCCAAATCGTTCCCGAGGTGGTCGGGCTAGTTACCTTAATGGTGCTTGTTACCGGAACGTACCGGATCTACATCCGGCAAAGGACCTCAACATCGATAACACTCCCCAAGGCCTTCGGGGAGTGTCCTTATCGCTACAACAACAACATATGGAACCCTAGCATTTTACCCACAGGTCAGCGTCAAGTTCAAAACATTACTCAACAAAAACATTACATCGAAAAAACTATATCAGCAATATAAAATATTTTACAAAAATAATTTTCAGTGGATTTCTATTGATAGAAGGTATTGAATATAAACTGAGGATATGTACACGGGTTTGAGTGTAGAAATTGTCGAAACCGTTGAAATTTTTTCACAAATGTATTTTGTTGTTGCGTGCAGAAAACTTTTGACAGTGAAATGAAAAACTTTCTGCGTTTTTATGGACTCTAGACGCGGACCCTGATTTAAAATGTTTTTAAATATAAATTCTTGTCATCTCCATACACAATTTTCAGGCCACGTGTTTGTATTGGGCTTTAACTAAAACAATCATAGCAATTGCTGGGAAAAATTATTCTTCGTTGAATTTCCTTTTCGCCTTATGACCAGTGTTGCCAATTTTCTGTTTTCCAGATATATATTTAGCTTTTTTGACCTTAAAAAATGCTGCTTCCTTTTTATTGAAAATGCTTCTGGCTTTTTTAGGTCGTCTTCACCATCACTAGTAAAGTTAGAATTTATCTGGAGGATAGCAATCCTTATATAGCTTCATTTAACATTTTCCCTTTAACCGACACAGGGTGACCAACTCCCATTTAAATCGATAATTGTGAATATGTATTTAGTTTTTGAATAAGCCAAAACTAGCAAAAGTTATTTTTTTCACTAGCTAGCATAGAGAAAAAAGGAGAATTTCGATAACTTATGGAATCTTATTGCTTATAGATGCGTGACTAACCGAATATGGTGAAAACGGACCTTAGCGGCATACTTCCACCTGAAGTAGGAATGTTGGTACATCATGAAGTTTGAGTTATAGTGGCTTCAGCAGATATAAACCTTACTTTCGTCATATATGATTTCCATATATAGTCTTTGTAACGTTGTCTAATTTTTGCAAATTTTTTGCACCATATCTGCTAAAGCCACTATGACTTATGCTTCATAGTGTACCAACAGTCCTAAAAGAGGTGGGAAGAAATTTAGCTTTTATAAAATGACGAAGTCTGACAGTCACGAGCTCTTAGACTATTATGTATTTGATCCTTCAAGCAGGATTTCTAAGATTATGTGCAAAGCCTACGATATTAGACTCACAAAGTGGCTCATATCTCTTAAGATGGGCATAGCCACACAAAAAAGTACGTATATAAAAAAACTTGAGAGGCTCTGCATAGCCAATCAATGATTAGCTTAACGGGAACCTTAAAAATTACCCTGATAGCAGCATTGCATGCCATTCTACACATACCGAAAATCCCAGAAATAAGTGGATCCTACAGGCTGCCAGATTACTGCAGCGTTTTTCAAGCGGAAATTATAGCAGTGAAGAAAGCAGCAGAAATTCTGGAGGAAGCGTACTTAAGCTGCAGTCGCGTCAATTTATATATTGATAGTCAGGCTGCGATGAAGGCAATAATCTCAAACAGTACTTTATCAAGAAGTGTTTTGGAATGGAAAGAAGCATTGGAAAAACATCACTCAGGCCGGACCATACTTCTTTACTGGGTTCCCAATCATAAAGTGATAGAAGGTAACGAAAAGGCCGATGAGTTGGCAAAGGAGGGTGCAACATTCGCTGTGTCGACGATAGACGTCCCAATCTGTTTTGGAGAAATCAAAAGGAGGTAGGAGTTGCATATGATCCATCAAGCAGGAAACGCGTGGACAAAAGCGCGGGGCAGTAAAATTTCCAAGATCATGTACAAAGCCTACGATATTAGACTCACAAAGTGGCTCATATCTTTGAAGAAAGAAGACCTAAGGCTCACGGTAGACATACTGACTGGACACTGCCTTCTGGCGTCACATGCTTATAAATTAGGCCTCGTC
Organism: Eurosta solidaginis; assembly: GCA_029619165.1. NCBI lineage: Eukaryota > Metazoa > Arthropoda > Insecta > Diptera > Tephritidae > Eurosta > Eurosta solidaginis. The sequence goes on along the minus strand of JARSSU010025730.1, from coordinate 9,784 downwards.
AGTAACAGCAAGTGTAGGGAGTGTGAGATGCAGGAAGAAACGGTTGAGCACGTTCTGTGCTCATGTCCTGCGCTCGCCAGGTCAAGGCTCCAGCTGTTAGGGCTAGTAGAGTTGCCAGATCTTGTGGCAGAAATTAAGCTGGTTCTTAGAAAACTGCTAGCATTTGCCAAGAGGACGGATTAATTGTATAACATATGTCCTGCGGGTTCGTCCGTTTGGTCGTCAAACAAATTCTGATAACACTATGTACACATTCAGTCTTTGTGAGGTCTTAATAGACCGGCCAGTTCAACCTAACCTAACATAACCATACCATCCTCAAGCGAACGTTATAATATAACGATTTCATAGAACACTTAAAACAGCAATGATTGATTCAAACGACTCAACTCGTGTGTCTGAAATTCTACCATGGATACTTCTTGGGTTAAGAATATCTATTAAGGAAGATTTAATATGTTCTTGATTGAAAAAAAAATAAGAAAAACTTTTCCTCAAATGAATGAAAAGTTTTGTACAGAAATAAGATATCCTTGCTCATTACATTGAAATTTTCCTCAATTTAAAAAAAATTGTTTAGAAATATTTTTGCTCATTTTTTATTTTTAAGTGTAAACAAGATGTGATATTGTGTCCAGGTCCATAGGTTTGCTTGTTATATAAATAATGCGCTATCAATCTTAAATTGTTTAACTAATACTGATTCTGTATAAAAAGCGAATTGACTTTTCATATTAAGGTAAAATAAAATTTTAGTAGCGAATGTGACGAGGCAGCCATTTTGGGGCGGCCCCCTATATTCAAACTTTCCTTAACCCTCAAAATCCATCGCCATTCCTTATGACCACATGGTACTAAACGTTGCATACTTTTCTGCGCGCTTGATACTGTTTTGGAGATTTTTGGCGATAGAGTTTTAGCGTTAAAGCCCCGTCACACAAGCAGTTTTTCATATATGTGACCCGGTCTATGAAAAGGTAGCTTATGACTAAAAAAAAACAGCTGTTTACAGCTATTTCTCGCAAAAAAAAATAAACAGATGTTAACAGCTGTTTCTCGCAATTTCTTTTTTGAGTCATAAGCCACCTTTTCACATATGTATATGCGTTTAACTCAATCTTATGCATTATGAGTAAATTGTACGTATTTTTATGGAGAACGGTAGATTGAGCGATACTGGCGCCATCTGACATGGAAAAGTAGCCATCTTGAAACTTTTGTTGCAAGCAAAGCATAAGAAGAAGAATTTGACATTTGCTTTGGCTAAGGCTGCTGGCACATTTTGCAAGTGAAATTATTTTTCCAACTCGTTGGTAACTATTCTAACATTTTTCGCAAATAAAAACTGCTATATAACAAATAAATACGACACAAAATATGTTAGCAAGTATTTTTGTTGTATACGGAGAATGTTTTGTATGTGAATGGGCAAGGCGAAATAAACATCAATTGCCAAGTCTGAAGTTCCTTCATATTTATAAATGCAACATCTTGGTTGATTGTGGCGATGTTAGTAGAATGCCAAAGCTTGTGTTAAACGCATCTAGGTATATGAAAATTTTGACTGTGCCGCCGCCTTTAGCGAAGGCTGGAATTCGGTGGCTGGCCACACTGTTTGTGCTTGTGGTTGTATAAATACTTGTAAACAGCTAATTATGTTCGACTCAAAAGCAAATATTTTTCGAACAACGATCGAAGTAAGCAAGTTGAAAATTAACGATTGAAAAATAGTTTAGCCTGAAATGATAAGCAACACTGAAAATCAAATTGATGATTTTCTCCAACTTTTGGAATTTTTAGTTCCGTTGTTTATTGGTATGGTAAATAAGAACACATCCTACTGCAACATGCTTACTACCCCGAACAAGCTTACCCAAAGAAATTTGCTTTGACGGCAATTTATTAGTTTTTATTACTGTTGAATGATTTTGGATTTTGATAGACGAAATAAAAATTCACTTGCAATTATTCTACTTAATGTTTTATCACAATCTAAGATTTATGGCGAGATAAGCAAACTTAAATTAATAAACATTTCAAACACGCCGTTAACGTCAACTAATAAATGAACTTGTTCATTCAATACCCTACAAAAAAATGTGCAGCTAATGTCTAAGTAGGTCCCTTAATACCACTTCACTTGCTACAGTAGTGCCCTCTTTGTAAAATACTATTCTCCGCACTTGATACTGGTTTAGATATTTTTGGCGATGGAGTCTTAGCGTGAGCGAATGTTGGAATTCGGGTGCGGTGCTTTCGTTTTAGTTTTCAAGCTCATTTGTATTTTTAATACGTTTTTTACTCAACGTTTACGTTTTTCACAATGGAGGAGTTGCGTGCAAAATGGGATCTTCTTGGAAAATTACGTTTTGAGATTTTCGTGTTTTAAACATTTGAGGTGATAAGCTTTTTTATTGTTGTAGTATTTGAAACATTTTCTTATAAATAAAATAAATGTTAGCTTTTTTATTGTTGTAGTATTTAAAACATGTTCTTATAAATTAAATAAATGTTAGGCGCGAAGATTTTAGGTCGAACTTCTCTTCCAATGTGCGTTGTGCTGCTTTTAATTTTTCCTACAAATTGGCGGGACGGGATCTACATGTCCTACGTCGACTGCGAACGGCATCTGCAAGTTTTCACTGAGAAGCTTTTAATGGCAGAAATACACCCGGAATGCTTGCCAAATCACTGCCTGGGGCGGCCCTGCTAAGAAAAACTTTCTTCCAATTGAAAAACGAGTTTCAAAAATTTGGATGTTCGATGAAACATTTTCTTAATATATAGTATATTTCATATACATACATATAATCCAATGTAAATTTTGAAAAAATTCATTTTTCACAATTTTCGCTAAAATGCCGAAATAAATTGGGGATATATGAGATGTTCCATCGTCACGGGTGGGACACTTGTACGCAATATTTCATCTTGGTTGACGCATTAACCAGCTGAAGATTTCAGGTTCTAATAGGTTGAAACACTCAACATTGAATCAGTACTGTTATGTAAAACAAGCTTACAATATCTTAGTATATATGCAAATTATAATAAGTTTGGGGTGAGACAAAACAAAGACGCTATCCATTAGTGAAGTCATAAGTTATGTAAACTCTTCAAATATACGGATGTGGTTTGTTCTGTATAAATACTTTTAGATAAACGAACATTAAAGGAATTCAATAGTACAAAATTAGTTAATTTTTCTTAAATAATTTCATTACTATAATGTAAAATTATGTGTCACGTGTGGGACCGTTAATTTGTCACGGGTGGCACATGTTCGAATGAAACACGTTAAATAAACTTGTTAATAGTAAATCAAGTATTAACAAGTAAGGACGGGACTGTCTTCGACTTTGCCGAAGACTTCATACCTTTCATGAATGGGGCTGAACAATAATCTTATCCCATTCGTAATCTCCAAATAATGCGCTGTATAAGATTCTTATCTTATATATATATTATATATTGAACAGATGTATATACCTAAACGATTTTAAGATAAATATAAAAAATGGCAAAAAACCCCCTTATCTGAATGATCGGTTGTATGGGATATATATTATATATAGCTCCGATCTAAATGATTTTTTCACGAAATCTTCTATTATATATTAGAATAAAATATCACCAAGTTTAACGTTTTATATTGGAAATTAAGGGAGAAATTGCAAAAAATATTTCTATCTGAACGATCGGTTGTATGGGATATATACTATATATAGCTCCGATCAAAGTGATTTTTTCAGAAAATCTTCTGTGATATATTAAAATATATATCACCGAGTTTCACGTTTATACTTTCTAAATTGCGGCAGGAATGACCAAAATCGTCTTATCTGAACGATCGGTTGTATGTGATATATATTTTATAGTGGTCCGATCCTACCGGATCCAACAAATGTCTAATATAATAGAAAAATGCATCCTTGTGCCAAATTTCATTGAGATATCTCAAAATTTGAGGGACTAATTTGCGTTCAAACAGACAGACGGACGGACAGACGAACGGACGGACAGACGGACATGGCTATATCAACTCAGTTCGTCGCCCTAATCATTCGGTATACTTAATGCTGAGTCTATCTTCTATATTTCTCAACGTTACAAACATCGGACCAAAGTTAATATACCATTTCATGTTCATGAAAGGTATAAAAATGGCAAAAAACCCCCTTATCTGAACAATCGGTTGTATGGGATATATATTATATATAGGTTAGGTTAGGTTAGGTTGAACTGGCCGGTCCATGAGGACCTCACATAGACTGATTGAGTCCGTAGTGTTACCAGGAGTTTGTTTTAACGACCAAACTGAAAAACCCTTTCAAAAACCAGGACCTATGTTTTAAATAACTCCGTCCTCTTGGCGAATACTAGAAGCTTCCTAGGACTTAAGCCACTTGCTGCTTCTAGATCTGACAGCTGTATCACTCCTAATAGCTGGAGTCTTAGTCTGGCAAGTGCAAGGCACTAGCACAGAACGTGCTCGATCGTTTCCTCCTCCAACCCGCACTTCCTACATCTGCTATCACTGACCAAGCCTAATTTAAAGGCATGTGACGCCAGAAGGCAGTGTCCAGTCAGAATACCCGTCATGAGTCTACAGTCCTCTCTTTTTAATGATAGAAGCAACTGTGTTAGTCTAAGGTTGTAAGACCTACACATAATCTTCGACACTGTACAGCCCCGCGCTTGAACCCACGCCTTTCCCTCTTAGTGGATCACGTGCACCTCTCGCCTTCGCTTAATCTCGCCTATCTAATTGGGACGTCTACGGAGCAAGCTTCAAGGGATGCGCCCTTTTTAGCTAGTTCTTCCGCTTTTTCGTTCCCATCTATTCCCATATGCCCTGGGACCCAATATAGATGTATGCAGACCCTACTCCTTCCACTATTTTGGAACCATCGGTGTACACATGCATCTTCTCGTCCGCCATTTGCGCAGCCCTTGCGCCAACCGTCCACCTCTATTGTGGCCTTAAGATCTCCCTCGAAGCGCAGATAGGGAATCAGGTAGTCTGTTCGTCTTGTGATTGATGACGCTATACTACTATGGCGCTCAAGCTGCCCCGAAGCACCGAGCCTGGTTGCGGTCGTTAATGATTTGTTCTTTGCTACCAGGTCTACAGGTGCAATGTGCAGAATGGCCTACAGTGCAGCCGCGGGCTGTTTTCAGGCTCCCGTATGCTAGGGAACGATAGTTTGCATACCACCTCTATTTTTTGAGTATGTTGTTTTGTGTGCTTCACCAAACAAGAACTCCATAGTGTAGGCACACAATTGTTGTGTGATATCAAAATAAGTTTATGATTAGGTTTGTAAATTTACATGAATATAGATATAAATTTAATAAGACTAAAATAATGTATGAAGGGCGTTGTGGCATGACACGTCGTGTCCAAGTATTAACTTTCTTCTTCCTCGTTCGTTTATATATCCACTCGTTGACAGTTGGGTAGCGTTGCAGTTGGTGTGGTATTGCAAAGTGCCGTCGCTCACAGTCGGCTTTCCTGACCATTCGTAGCGCCTCGCTCGAAATGCGGTTTCGTTGTCACTGATGTCATCAAGATCATCAGTTGGTAACGGAACACCATGGTCGTATTGATCAGATGCAAAGGACGGATGTATAGTGCGTGTGTTCTTCAGCATGCAGGGATATCTCTATCACGTAGCGGCCATTCTGGTTAATACATTGCTAACAATGAAAGGACCTTGTATCAGAGGTTCCAGCTTACGTGAGGTACCGTGCTACATCGCTCATTCGTGGTAAGCACTAGATCACCTCGGTATACGTCTTCGGCTGGAGTGCTGCGGAGTCCTACAGAGCTTTTGCGTGTGCTCGAATGTCGTCGATGCGATTGCTACATCTCCTCGTAGCTGATGTAATTCGGTCTCGGTTATCATGTCATTGGAATCATCTTGGAGCGCTGGATGAGCTGGTTGTGCAGGGATATCTCGTGCGTCTACCTAGAGAGTAACTGGAACTGGAGCACAACCGGAGTGTTGTTGGGCATGGTGTGATGCACCATTGGATCCGGCGTAGCTCGTCGTCCCATCGTTTGTTCAGTTTCGGTGTCACGGTAATAGCATGGATAGTATAATGCGATCATTCGTCGCGTGACCATTGTGCACGTGGAGTACGCACGGCGCTGAGAACATGTTGACGTGTTGTCGTGGCAAAACTGCTGGAACGTGTTTTGCGTAAAGCCGTCCGCGATCGGAGATGATGCGTTCAGGCATTGCCTAAGGAGCTCGTTACTTCTAATAACACCTGGATACGTGATTGTTGCTGTGCTCTTACTGCGCGTATTATGAGTAAATTTCGTGATTGAGTCGACAATGGTCAATATGTGTGCGTGCGTTTGGAACCATTAGGAAACGGACTAATGGTCGACGTGAATGTATTACAGATGCGCTATCGGCTTAACGTTGTCGTAATGGTACTGGCTTCTCGTTGTCATCCTGTGTTTGTTCAGAGCGCATCCGACGCAGATTTGATGTAGCTCTTCACGACTTACGCATGCGAGGCAACCAAAACATAGTGAGAATGCGCTTAATCGTTGTATCGACGCCCATGTGACGCTGATTGTCGATGGCCTTCATGATAACACACACATGTCGTATTTGCTCGGCTACCCATAGAAGTTGTCGTTGTACTCCTGTATAGACGTCCGAACTCGATGACCTAATCGGAGTGTCTGGATTGTACCATTCGTCATCTCGTCGACGATGTTGACTTGAGTTATCATCTTGCAATGGATGCTGAAGAACCATCGCTTGTCGATGATTGTTTATCAATTTGAGATCACGGTTTCCATCTCGTGGGCGCATTCATATGGCATACGGCTAGTGCATCCACATGTTCCATACGGGACCCTGGTCGGTGAATGATCTCAACGTCGAATTCTGGATTCTCAACCACCATGGCTAGCACGTGTATCAGTTCCCGTTTTCCATGTAGTCGCGAGAGTGCGTTACAAAATCAGTAATGACTCGCATCTTCTTCATATCATACGTAATACTGAATCTGTCAATGATCACGACACGCGAAGCTCCAGCTCATAACTGTGGAAACGCTTCTCGTTATCAGTAGTGGATCGACTAAGTATGCAACGCCTGGAGTGCCCTTCTCGGCTGGCATTAGGACGCTGCAAGGCCAATGGAACAGCGTCCGTATGTAGTTCGTGATCGGCAATCGATGCGTAGTCACCATTGTGGTTTGAGATGAGCATATGTTTCAATTTGTTAAATGCTGATTCTTGTTGTTCTCCCCATAGAATTTTGTATTCTTGCGTAGTAGATGACGTAGAACGGTCAGATATGATGGAATATCCGGCGAAAACTTGCGAAAATAGCCGCTAAGACCTAAGAATTTGCGTACTTCAGTGACGTTTCGTGGTGGCGAAAGTTGGCTATGCATTTGTCTTAACTTTCCTGGACTGATGCCTGTAGGATGTAGTTGATGTCCTAAAGAAGGTGATGTTTGTTTGAACAATTCACACTATTGACGTTAGTGTGAGTCCAAAGATCGTAACACTTGAAGTGTTACGGGAAAGTTTATCGTACATTTCTTCGAAAGAGTTGCTGCAATCAGAATGTCGTCCATGTAGTGAAGCATGTCGCCTTCTTCACCCGTTTTTGTATTTCGGCCATGAGTCGATTAAAAACTGCTGGTGCGTTCTTAAGCCCAAACGGCATACGTTGAACTAGTACAATCCTGTCGGTGGTAATAAATGCGGTGAATTTTGACTATCGGGTGCCATTGCGATTGGTAGTAGCCACTATTCAGATCGAGCGACGAAAAATAACGAAAACGTTTGGCTTCTTGCAGCCTTTCTTCGAATTTGGGACCGAAAGTTCTCTTTGGTTAACTGTTGATGCGTCGTAATCGATACATAATCGATCACTTCCATTTCTTTTTCACGAGCGTACGACTGGCTAGCATACTCGGATGGGATTCGTGATGATGGTCATGTTCTAATAGCTCGCCGATCATACTATTGACGATGCCTCTTTCTCGGCTCTCGGAAGCGATATAGAGGTGGGTACACTCTGACCGTCATACCAGTCCGCTACTCGCTTGGACCACATCGTTCTCGCCGATGCCGCTTAACCGTTAGAGAAAACGTCTCATAACTCGTCAAAAGATTTGCATTTAACTTGCCTCAGTGGATACTCTGAATTAGACAAAAGTGTGACAATTACATTCGATAGTACCAAATCTGCTGTAGCTCGTTTATCCCGAAACTAGTTCGACCTCCTCAATCTCATTGTACGTTGGGCGTTGACAATGGCGTCTGTCCTAAAAGTAGTATTCTGCCGTACGCTCGTCGTCGCGATGGAAACTGCAGCTCTATGACAGCTGTATCGTATGATTATGTCGATGACCATAGACTCGTGGAGCATTCGTGTTCTTCCACCAATACCTTTTACTTGCATGACAACACTTTTTACGTTTTGCATTTGATACGATTGCACTGAGTTACGTATGATACTGCTAACTTGCCTACCAGTATCGATAAAGCGATACACGGAAGCGTTGTATGTGAATTTATTGTGGAAAACATCCATCGAGATTATTTGCCCAAGTCGTCTTGTAGCTGCCGTCGTTTCTCGCAATTTCTACCCTTTGGATGTACTTTGTTGCACGTGTGTACAGCCTCCTCCTCCTCCCGATGACGTTCTCGTGGTAGTGGACATTTGTTTGAGAAATGCCGGTCGTTGCAGTGTAGCATTTCAGCTGCGGTTCGTCTCGTTTCCTTTCTCTACAGCATACAATTTGTTTTGCTTCATCTCGTTGATGCTACTGATTTGCATGCGCTCACTAGCTCGCACGATAATGAAATAATCCTCGAGTGTATCGACGCATCTGTGCGTCATCGTGCAAACTTCATTGCTGCTATACTGTGCGGAGGCTCACGGTGTTCAACACGACCTAGCGTATCTGACGACTGCTGCCTTCATAAGCTGTACCGAATACCTAGTGCTGATATACGGAAACAAAATTCCTTCACGGTTCTTTTTGTCGTCGTGTCGACATTAGCCATGGCAACGTGAATTCCGCTTCGTCTTTCACTGAGCTAAACTCCGCGTTGCAAAGCGTTGCAAATCGCTCAAGCTGTGTGCATTTGTGGGTGATGCATCCAACCAACTACGTGCGCACCTTTAAGCGGTGTATACAGCCAAAAACAAAATTCTTCTCAGTCCCATCTATAGACTCTACAACTTTATGACACCATATCTATAAAAGTGCTCTACGGTATGCTTGCGTTGTTGGTCGGATCACATCGGCAGGGTATGCGAAATTTCTTTGACGATGCTTGCTCATATTCGTTTGAAAAATTTGTATCATTGATTCGTCGTGTGCGCCACCATTAGCTAACACTGCGCTGTCATCGTCTTCTAGAACATCTCGTCGTCTATTACGTTCGTTACATTCGTCGCTGCTACCGTGCTGTCTTTTCTGCGCGTGCCTCTGCTACCTTTGACGTGTGTCACTAGCGTGGCGTCTGCGTTTGCAAAAAACGCGCCATTATTTCACGAAGACAGCTTCATTTTCTTGCTGTAGTGGATCGCCCCCCCCCCCCCGTTAACATTTGAGATGATTCTTCTGGAAACATCCCGTCTGTATGCCCACTTCATCGGATTTCCTCGTGTGCACCGAGACGCTGTATTAATTGGTTCCCTTGTACCGTCGTGCCAAATATCGTTCGCGTAGCATTTCTTGAATTGCTCTACTTTAAGTGCGTAATTTTCACCATTTTATGTATAAACCAATG
>JARSSU010025729.1:0-21102 GCA_029619165.1 Eurosta solidaginis | reverse complement strand
GCAGAAACAACATTTGATAAATGACTTCTACGTGTCGTTCTTCATGTGAAAAGAGAAGAGAATCAAATGATTTCCTTATTTAAAATAAAGTTTTTTATTTTTACCTTTAATTGAATTTAACAAAAAAAAATAGATAATTTTTTTTAATTTTCTTAATTTTTTTTAAATGTCTTTTAATCTTTTAAATGAAATTTAAAAGCTTCAAGTCTTCGACATCGCAAAAAAATTTTATAAACATTTTTTTGTCTTTTTTAGTTTTTTACTTTTTTATCATTTTTTATTTTTTAAAATGCAAAACGAGATCGAGACGTAGTCGTTTTTATGTACACTTGTTTAGAATCGTTTTCAGTTTTTTTATTTTTCTTATTTTAATTTTAATTTTTTTTTAGTTTCTTTTACATTTTTTTTTATTTAAAATATTTTTTTTTCATATTTTTTATATCCCTTTTTTACTTTCAAGTGTTCGAAACAAATAAGAACAAGTAAGGAAGGTTAAGTTCGGGTGTAACCGAACATTACATCGTCAGTTGAGAGCTATGGTGGCAACATAAGGGAAAATAACCATGTAGGAAAATGAACCGAGGGTAACCCTGGAATATGTTTGTATGACATGTGTATCAAATGAAAGGTATTAAAGAGTATTTTAAGAGGGAGTGGGCCATAGTTCTATAGGTGGACGCCATTTAGGGATATCGCCATAAAGGTGGATCAGGGTTGATTCTAGAATTTGTTTGTACGATATGGGTATCAAATGGAAGGTGTTAATGAGTATTTTAAAAGGGAGTGATCCTTATTTCCATAGGTGGACGCCGTTTCGTGATATTACCATAAAGGAGACCAGGGGTGACTCTAGAATGCGTTTGTACGATATGGGTGTCAAACGAAAGGTATTAATGAGTATTTTAAGAGGGCGTGGGCCCTAGTTCTATATGTGGACGCCTTTTCGGAATATCGTTATAAAAGTGGACCAGTAGCGGAATTCACTAACTTATAACGATGCGATTTGTCGAGATTTTAATTAACGATTTTGTCGTTTGCCTTATCGATTGTGATATTGACTAACTTAGTTTTAACGAATCGAAATAAATTACATTTAAATTTCGTTTTAATAGTATAAAGGTGGCAGCACAGCTTAACGAAACCTAAGAATGCGAAAAGCACAAAAGGAGTGCCAAAAATAAATAAATTCCGCATACTAACTGCTTTTAAAAGTTTTTACATATTTTAACAAAAGGTAAGTAAATGCGGTATTATTTTTTTTTCTCTGTTGACATCGCAGTTATTCTTGTACCCCTTAATTGACCATCAAGTTGAGAGATACTATCATGAGCCAAGTCTAGGGTTAGTCGGTACAGCTTTAGAAACTCCGTTGCATTCAAGTAGAATGGGTCATCTACTTCTCTAAGAACCACTGGCGATGGACTTAGTAATTCTTCATTTTGTGATAAAACGTACGCCAAGTACTCAAATGCCATTTGATTTATAAATAAAGCAGCTTTTCGTGTTTGAAAGTATTTAATTAAAGTTCCGATTTCTTTTTTAACTAAAATTGTCAGAAATATTAATATCGTGATTTTTTTAATTTACTTGCCGTTTATTTAACGACACAGCTGATCGTCGATAAACGAATATCGATACAAAATAGTTACTGAATAACGAAATCGTTATAGTTATCGATTCGCAAATAAAGCGATGGCAAATGTCGTTAAAAAAAGTTAGTGAATTCCACTACAGGGTTGACTCTAGAATGAGTTTGTACAATATGGGTATCAAACGAAAGGTGTTAATAAGTGTTTTAAAAGGGAGTAGCCTTAGTTCTATGGGTGGACGCCTTTTCGGGATATCGCCATAAACGTGGACCAGGGGTGACTCTAGAATGCGTTTGTACCATATGGGTGTCAAATGAAAGGTGTTAATGAGTATTTTAAAAGGGCGTGGGCCTAGTTCTATAGGTGGACGCCTTTTCGAGATATCGCCATAAAGGTGGACCAGGGGTGACTCTAGAATTTGTTTGTACGATATGGGTATCAAATGAAAGGTGTTAATGAGTATTTTAAAAGGGCGTGGGCCTTAGTTCTATAGGTGGACGCCTTTTCGAGATATCGCCATAAAGGTGGACCAGGGGTGACTCTAGAATTTGTTTGTACGATATGGGTATCAAATGAAAGGTGTTAATGAGTATTTTAAAAGGGAGTGGGCCTTAGTTCCATAGGTGGATGCCTTTTCGAGATATCGCCATAAAGGTGGGCCAGGGGTGACTCTAGAATTTTTTTGTACGATATGGGTATCAAATGAAAGGTGTTAATGAGTATTTTAAAAGGAGTGGGCCTTAGTTCTATATGTGGACGCCTTTTCGAGATATCGCCATAAACGTGGACCAGGCTGACTCTAGAATGTGTTTGTACGATATGGGTATCAAATTAAAGGTATTAATGAGGGTTTTAAAAGGGAGTGGCCCCTAGTTGTATACATATGTGAAGGCGTTTTCGAGATATCGACCAAAATGTGGACCAGGGTGATCCAGAACTTCATCTGTCGGGTACCGCTAATTTATTTATATATGTAATACCACGAACAGTATTATTTCCAAGATTCCAAGGGCTTTTGATTTCGCCCTGCAAAACTTTTTCATTTTCTTCTACTTAATATGGTAGGTGTCACACCCATTTTACCAAGTTTTTTTCTAAAGTTATATTTTGCGTCAATAGATCAATACAATTACCATGTTTCATCCCCTTTTTCGTATTTGGTATATAATTATGGCATTTTTTCATTTTTCGTAATATTCGATATCGAAAAAGTGGGCGTGGTCATAGTCGGATTTCGGCCATTTTTTACACCAATACAAAGTGAGTTCAGATAAATACATGAACTGAGTTTAGTAAAGATATATCGATTTTTGCTCAAGTTATCGTGTTAAAGGCCGAGCGGAAGGACAGACGGTCGATTGTGTATAAAAACTGGGCGCGGCTTCAACCGATTTCGCCCTTTTTCACAGAAAACAGTTATCGTCCTAGAATCTAAGCCTCTACCAAATTTCACAAGGATTGGTAAATTTTTGTTCGACTTATGGCATTAAAAGTATCCTAGACAAATTAAATGAAAAAGGGCGGAGCCACGCCCATTTTGAAATTTTCTTTTATTTTCGTATTTTGTTGCACCATATCATTACTGGAGTTGAATATTGGCATAATTTACTTATATACTGTAAAGATATTAAATTTTCTTTAAAATTTGAATTAAAAAAATTTTTTTTAAAAAGTCGTTCTCCGATTTTGCTAATTTTTAGTAAGCAGACATATAGTAATAAGAGTAACGTTCCTGCCAAATTTCATCATGATACCTTCAACGACTGCCAAATAACAGCTTGCAAAACTTCTAAATTACCTTCTTTTAAAAGTAGGCGGTGCCACCCCCTTTGTCCAAAATTTTACTTTTTTCTATTCTGCGTCATAAGTTCAACTAACTTACCAAATTTCATCGCTTAATCCATATTTGGTAACGAATTATCGCACTTTTTCGATTTTTCGAAATTTTCGATATCGAAAAAGTGGGCGTGGTTATTGTCCGATATCGTTCATTTTAAATAGCGATCTGAGATGAGTGCCCAGGAACCTACATACCAAATTTCATCAAGATACCTCAAAATTTACTCAAGTTATCGTGTTAACGGACAGACGGACGGACGGAAGGACGGACGGAAGGACGGACGGACGGACGGACATGGCTCAATCGAATTTTTTTTCGATACTGATGATTTTGATATATGGAAGTATATATCTATCTCGATTCCTTTATACCTGTACAACCAACCGTTATCCAATCAAAGATAATATACTCTGTGAGCTCTGCTCAACTGAGTATAAAAAATATTTGTATAATAATACGGAAAACAAATTTTGAAGATGCAAAAACAAATAAAAAACTAACTTAAAAAATTAAAACTAGTTTTTTGGGCAAACTGAATAGAAGGAAGGGGAAGCTCACTTGGACAGCATGAAAGTTCGTTAAGATACCACACAAACAACGGTGACGTAAGCTCCAGCTACTTAGAGAGTCTTTGTACGCAGATGTCGCGGTCATTGCAGTCTCGGGGGCTTTTCCCTCCACGCTAAGCGACATCCTTCAGGGTGCGCTAAGCAGGCTACACACCTGGCCGGCATCGTGCGGGCTCAACATCAACCCTAGCAAAACAGAACTGATACTGTTCAGTAGCAGAACGAAAATACCAACATTTCGACTGCCCTCACTAGATGGTACGGAACTCTCGCTCGCAACTAGAGTTAAGTACCTAGGCGTCGTAATAGACAACAAGTTAAATTGGAAAACCAATATCGAAAAAGGGTAGAGAAGGCGTAAATCGTATACTACTCGTACAAGAGAATAGTCAGCAGAAATTGGGGGCTAAAGCCAAAACTCATGATGTGGCTCTATACGGCGGTCATAAGGCCCATCCTGACGTACGGAGCCATAGCATGGTGGCCTGCCCTGAACAAGCAATACAACACTAAAAAACTAGACAAAATACAAAGGGCAGCATGCGCAGGGGTAACAGGTGCACTTAGATCGTGCCCGACGGATGCACTAAATGTTATACTTAACCTGCTGTCACTGGCCCTCCACATCAGATATACAGCGATCAGCACAGCCATCAGGTTAAGGGAGTCTGGATGCTGGACAGAAAAACGATGTGGCCACAATGACATCCTAACAGGGCTCGCCGATGTGGATTCGACAACAGATTACTTCTCAAAAACACTGATCTTCGACAGAAATTACAAGGTGCAGTTACCCTCTAGAACGGATGGGTCGGCCGACAAAGTTGGCAGGGAGGGGGTCACATCACTCTACACTGACGGATCCAAAATGGACTGCGGCGTCGGAGCAGGTGTCTTCTCCAACCAACTAAATGTCGCAATCCCCATCCGCCTTCCAAACACAGCTAGCATCTTCCAAGCAGAGCTGCAAGGAATAGAGAGGGCCTGAATCTTCCTGCTGCAGAACCGGATAGACGGTGAGGTAGTCATATACTCCGACAGTCAAGCGGCGCTAAAAGCGCTAGAATCACCGTACACATCCTCAAAAGCCGTCGATAACTGTAAGAGGGTGCTACGTGAAGCAGCTAATCAGGCAGCTATCACACTCAGCTGGGTACCCGGCCACAGGAACATTGACGGCAACGAAAAAGCGGATGAAATAGCAAAGGCGGGAGCATCGTTAAACATCACGGAAGCAGTCGCGGTGCATCGACCACTCACATCAATTAAAAGAGACATTCTCACCTATCTTAGGAAAATAGCAATCCCTGATTGGTACTCCACGGACACCTGTAGAACTACCAAACTAATCTGGCCCGAGTACAACCAGAAAAGAACCGATGATCTACTAAATAGGTCTAGGCAGGAAATATACAGCATAACGGCCAATATTACAGGGCACTGGCCGTTTGGCCCGCACGCGAGTAGAATGGGTATCCCCTACAATGAGAGGTGTAGGAGCTGTAGACAGGAGGGTGACGAGGAATCGGTTACCCACTTCCTCTGCGAGTGCCCAGCCTATTTGTTTCCCGACTTAAGGGCGGTGTCAAACTGCCGCATCAAGGACATCAGTAAGTTTATAGTTTTAACCAAGTGGTTTGAGTAAAGCAATACGCAGGGTACATCAGCCAACATATAATTGGTTCCAGGAGAAAGTGCATCAAAATGGCGCCTAGAGCGCTACTTGGGCCCGGCTCCATAGCCAGGCAGCACAGCAGCCAACCAACCAAACAACCATAAGCAGTCTAAATGGATGTCATTGCGTAACTCATGGGTGAAAATCGTATAATCCTCAGCGCAACTACATAATTAAAATTCTACAAGTACCCTGGATAAAATTTGTAAAATGTAGACCAAAGTTTGCAGACGTTTGTGTTCACAACATTGATTTCAATGGTCTTCGTTAAATCAAATGATATTTTAGAATAAAAGTCGACCGATTTTAAGTTGAAAGATGTTAACTGCTGGTTTCCGGCTTTATGATATAAAAGATCATTATGGATGACCGCGTAGCTTCAGTTTTCAGACTAGTTCGACTGTCCACTACGTTAGGGTAGTAGCAAACACGGTCATTAGTTCGACTGTCTTGGGAAAACTTTTGCTTTACCACTTTGAGTGTTCTTGCGAAGGACAAAGCCTCACCTGGTAGATATATGTGCCTACGTATTCACATTTGTAAAAGGAGCCGTAACGTGTAGGTGATATTTAAACTTGGTTGATAGGATATAATCAATGTGATTCACTCCAACGGACTAGTTTTGGATAGGCCCGCCAACTTTAGGAAATGTCAAACCGGGAGACTTGGGTGTTAAAGGATGAAGTGTGAAATCAAAATTTACATTAACACAACAGATGTTTGAATGTAAGCCCAAGTGATTTTTCAAACCCTTCTCATACTTACATACATACATACTATATCCTCAACTTAAGTATGATGAAGTGTGAAATCATAAAATTGTGAATCATTTCAAAGGAGTGTTTATGCCCCTAGAACCTACTAAAGGATTTTGCATCACTGATTTCGCTTATTCTTTCAGCCAATCGCAATATACAATTTTTAAAAAATCGGCACCTTTTTAGGTATTTTGCTTTTTTAACAACTTGAGGACAATTTGAAAACATGTTCGCCTTGGGTCATTTATTTGAATTCATTGTTCAATATTAACTTTTTGAAAAAATATGCAAAGTGAGCATATAAATTTATTATATAACCTTTATTTTAGTGTTTTGTTTTAATAACTTGGTGAATTGGGTGATGCAAAGTCCGTGTTTAGCTTACATCGAAAACGCCTGTTTTTTTAAATAACTTTTGAACAGTTAGAAAGAGTTAAATTTCGCAATTAGTTTCTTATAACTGGCAGTGGTGCGCATCCGTTGATACGACTTTCGACCATATTCGACCAATTTTCGACATGAAAATAAATCGCCTAAACAGTCTTAAACGAGTAGAAAATATAGTAACGCGCCGGACGCCGCCGCCGCGCATATATTTTTGACATTCAGCGGCGGCGTGCGAAAAACGACCAAAATCGGCGGCGGCGTTTATCGGCGGCGTATATTTCTACTCGGGGCCCACCTATGCAGGAAATAGCACAGGTGACCAGCGGAATCTCGAAATCCCTATAGCCATCTCCATCATGTACAGTTGTACCGATGCGGGCTAACAGATCCGCTTAACAGTTGCCCGGGACATCACTATGGCCCGGGACCCAGATAAACTTAATCGTAAAATAGTTCGATACAATTGCAAGCGAGGTCAGTCACTCCCACGCCACCCTTGATCACACTTTAGTTGAACGCAAGGACTTGATAGCCGCTCGGATATCCGAGTAGACCTCGTTAACATTTCATCCACCGTATCCTTAATCGCCCCAATTTCCGCTTGGAAGACGCTGCAGTGATCAGCCTCAACTTGTACAACCATTTTTTTTATTAAACGTGACATATTGTCGTCTATTAGGCAATAAAAATGCCAGCGATTTTATTTAGGTAGCAGTGGAAATTTTGATTGAATTTCGTTAATGAAATTCTTTTTCTTAGTTTTCAATATTTTAACTAAAACTATGCAAACTAATCGCAAAAAGGTTTTCGTTAAAATTCAAAATCCGAACAAATTGAAAATTAGTTACAAATCTAACCAAAATAAATTTGAATATATAAAATCTTATTTAAAATAAAAAGCGAATTAAAAATTTTAAAAGAATTTAAGCTTTTAAGAAAACAAAATTTATAAAGAAAATTGCTTAAGATAAAATCTGATGCAAGCTTTTTATTTTAAGTTATTTTGAATTGTTACACTGAAAGAAATGGTGTTAGTAAAATCAACAAATCGGTTCTGTTGTTCTTGACTTAACGGAGATTCGGTGAAATTGATCGAATTATGGTTAATTCGACCGAGTTCTTTGTCAAGCGAACAAATTAGTTTAGTCATTTCAACAGAAGAGAAATTTTCGCTCTTAAGTTAACAAAATTCTGTAAAATTGACAGATTCCTAATCAATCTAACTGATTTTTCTGTTAACACAACTGATATCACTGGTCATTTCAACAGCCACCAACAGTCAATACATGAGCAACTTTCAAAGAGAATTTTACGCTCACTGCGCTCTCTACTTTGTACTTATGACGGTGCCCTTGGTTCACGCCCCGGGCAAAGCAACATCAAAATTTTAGGAATAAGGTTTTTCAATTAGAAGAAAGTTTTTCTAAGCGGGGTCGCCCCTCGGCAGTGTTTGGCAAGCACTCCGAGTGTGTATATATGCCATGAAAAGCTCTCAGTGAAAACTCATCTGCCTCGCAGATGCCGTTCGGAGTCGGCATAAAACAAGTAGGTCCCGCCCCGCCAATTTGTAGGAAAAATTTAAAAAAAAAGAACGACGCAAATTGGAAGAGGAGCTCGGCCTAAAATCTCTCCGGAGGTTATCGCGCCTTACATTTATTTATTTATTTATGTAAATGGCAACATAGGTACTTTCGTACAAAGCTGTCGCAACAACTTTTTTTGTTCATTTGACTACTAAAACGGTCAATTACGAATCAACGATTCGTGCGCGGTTGATTCAACATCTTATTGCGATGGATAAAAATTGACAGAAATTTCGGTTGAATTCACCCGTATTTCGGTTGATTTTACCAGTCTTTTTCTTTCAGTGTATGTAAAATACTCATGAAACAGCAAGTTGTGTTAGTTTTTGGTGTTAATTGGAAACAACAAAGAATAGTGCATAAATGTGCTTCATAACTATTTAGTTTTCGACTTTGAAACAAGTTTTTTCTATAAACATTTCAACACTGACAGTTCCGATTGACACTGTTTGGTACATAGATATTCTTAGCAACGCAGGTAGATATCATATCAGCGTTAACAAGACGCAATTTCCATTCAATAATAGAGCACGATACGCCGCTGGAATATGTGCATAACTGAAACTGCACTTTATGACAAAAATATTGAAAAATAAATCGCATTAAAAATCAAAGACAGCAATCTCAAAGCACCAGCCGCCAACAGTATATAGATTACCACATTTAACTTAAAATTCTTATGTGAAAATGGATTGTGGTTTGTGGACTGTGGTATTGGGCAATGTGGCAGACAGGCATTAGAACCTTAGGTGGCATAGCAGACACACACATATGAAAGTACACATATGTATTAATATCTACGAATTCATATGACTGGAAGTCATGACTTCAATAACATTAGCATATAAATTCGTACCCATGTGAATTTCATTATACATGTGGGGCGTTTCACGTCGAGTGATCCCGCTGGAAAAACTTGACATCTCCAAAATCCACCAAAGTTGGTGGAAATGTTGTCATTGTAGGGTACATTAACCTGTGCAAAAGGAGTGACCGAAATATGAATGTAAGTTGCCTAAAAATTTATTGAAAATAAAATCGCAAGGGCAAAAATAATTCAATTTTCTACACCTTTTATCATCGCAATACGTTCATATTTCGGTCACTCCTTGTGCGCATGTAATGCACTCTACATTGACAACATTTGCACAAACTATGTTGGACTTTGGAGATATGAAAATTTTCCAGTGCGAACACTTGACGTGGAAAGCCCCACATTTATGTATGTTCTCTATAGCAATGTTCGTGTCAGCAAATGCGTATACTTTACCTGCTAACATTTCTATTGCAAATGTTCTACTGTAATGTCTATATATGCAAATGTACAATAAAAGAAAGTGCACGCAAAACTGCAACAGATCGTATATGAATGGGAGTAACTGTGTTAGTAGCTGTCAAATCGCATTTTAATAAGCCACTCAGCAGCTGTCGAACGCACTAACTCATACAAAGCAGCCACACACTCACATATACATACATGTATCTGAAATAATACAAGTTCTACATAACCTGTAATTAAAGGAACTATTTGCAGACTACCGCAATACTAGTGTGAATGCCAAGCACAAACAGAGAGCCAGTTTTAAATATTGCCAAAATAAGCAAGGTAAAAATAGCAGTAACCATGAAGTTATACCAGCCTTGCGGCAGTTTAATATATGTATTAAAATAAATAAAAAATAAATGTAAGGCGCCATAACCTCCGAAGAGATCTAAGGCCGAGCTTCTCTTCCAATTTGCGTCGTGCAGAAATACACCCGGAGCGCTTGCCAGACACTGCCGAGGGGCGACCCCGCTTAGAAAAATTGTCTTCTAACTGAAAAACCTTATTTCTAAAATTTTGATGTTGCTTTGCCTGGGGTTTGAACCCAGGGCATACGAAGAATTTGAAAATGCCCTAATTTTTTTATTATTTTTTTTAAGTTTACAGTTTACAAAGTCTATACATCCACATACCCCGCTAAAGTAATTTCCATAGTATAGGTATATCTGAGGTTGCTTATATATGATACATTTATTTTAATAAAATATTGGTTAACAAAATATTAAACTTTGCCACGAAAAAGTGAATACCCTAATAGTTAGTATATAGATAATTAAATACCCAAGTGCACAGAACGCAAAATATTTTTGTTGTTCCGTTTCCCACGGATTGTTTGTGCTAATAAATTTTAGCATTGAGCTCGTACGAGTTCATATATGCCAAGTTATGTTTGCGTATGCAATAAGCAGCGATTGACAGCTATGGGCGCCTAAAAGTATACAACTGCATTTGCTGTAATATATATTATAAATGTGTGTGCTTTTATTTATTCTATGTGATTTTTGCATATTTTTGATTACTTGCGTTGGTTTTCTTTTATTATTTTTCAAGCTTTCTCTTGTGGTAATTTGTTGACCTTAGTTGGAAATTAAATGAGGGCACATGCGGTGTCGAGTGCGTTAATATGTAAATATGTAAGTAAAATGTACACACATTTTATTAAAATGTGTAAATCGAGGCATAATAAATACAGTAACGAATTTACTACAATATTCTGTATTGCAAAATGGTCTTTATTAGACTGCTTTGGGAGTAGTACAATTATACTTCACTTCGCAACTGATAGCGTGTTTAAATCAAACTGATTACTGATTACTCAGCTTGCGCTGCTTTTATACTCTCCGTTGCTTCATTCGCATATTTCTGCTAAAGTCTAGACGTTTCGCCTTCTAGAACTGATTTATCTCCTGCTTGGTAATTGAGCTACATATATGCGTGTGTATGTGTGAGTAACAACTTCTGCTGATGACTATATCTGTTTTTGTTATCTCTTCGTTGCCTTTTATATATGTGTGTAAATGATGATTGATGTGTTCATGTATAGACGAGTGGCTGCTTCATGTTTTGTTGGGTGATTATTTAGTTAGTATCAGCTTAGTGATGCTAGTATTCGTTGCAATACATATGCAGGTTCATAATATTTATATATCCAACGCCTGAAGGCATGCTTTTGAATGAACGTTCTTACGAAAATTTTGCTTGTGATAAAAACAGAGGATATAAAATTTTACCTTTTCTAAATTTAGCTACGAAAGATTTATTTTATACCGCAATTCTTGGTCACGTGTCGAGGAGTTGCATATAAATTTGAAAATTTAATTAAATTGCCATAAGAAACAAATTACATATTTTAAGAAATCCATGTAAAATGCGAGTTGATGCAAATTGGCAGACAGCAGCAGGAATCTCGTCAGATGTGCTATCACAAGCACACAACTATTGACGACACAGACAGTCAGCTTAATGCAAACTAGTGCAGCTGAATTGTACATTCGGTGGAAGAAAATTGATATCCCAACCAAGTTTGAAGAATACATACGGCTTACTTTTAGGCGTCAACTTTTAATTCAAGCATTTCACACCCCCCTCCCACCCTTAATTAGGAACCTTTTTCGATTCTCATTTATGCGAAGCAACATTAGCTTTCGTGGTGAGTAAAGAGAGACAGACAGTATGTTTGCGCAGCTAGAGGAGGAGCAATTCCACTCGTCATCTGTGCAGTTACCTCCCTCACTACTTCGCCGCCAGCGCAATTTCCAGGTACACCGCTGTTACCTGGCATCCACTTTACTGGTATGACTTACTGAGAGAACAGTTCCTTTAGCGACCGTCGGCAGTGCAACCCTACCTTTGTTGAAGTTTTGCTGCATTGTAGGGCAGCCTATTTTACGGCTACAATGGCTCGGCACCTCTACACTAACTTAGAGTAAAAAGTTCTCTGCAGAGATACCATTGCCTACATTGCTATGACAATGACTTCGGGGCCTAAAGCAGAGACATCATCCCATTTGCGCCTCTCTGGGCTTACAAGGAAAAATCTGTTGACTCGAGATAGATATTTTTAGTTGCATTAGTAACGTGTTCACTGTTGAGTTCCACATTAGTAGGATATAAGAAAAATATCAATACTTGGAGAGTCGTTTTAGTTAGAAGTTGCTTTACGAACTCTACAAGTGACAGATCAGTTTTTAAATTCAGTAGGGAGTCGATTACGGCTTGCTGCTAGGCTTTGGTAAATGCTCCCATTATTCTCATTAAGACAACTAAAGAGAACAGCGTCAAAGCAATCCTCTTTCTATATTTATGGTGATAGCGTGGAGGGCTGTCAATTTGTATTTGCCCGTGGTGAATTCGTGCTGAGCGCTGGACAGGTTGTGAATCTGCAGAATATTTCTGATGTTCCAACCCTTTTCACATTTGGATATGACTACTATCTACTTATCTTAGCTTCGGCCGATCTTTGTGAATTTGAGTGGATCTTAGGCATGCCTCATAGATTTCCGTCAGAATTGAAAAAAAATTACAAAAATTTAAAAAAGCAAGTACAGGCTGACATAAATAAACAAAGCTGTTGATATTTAAAACAGTGTTGCCCCACCTACAAACCACGAAACTAAATATGAGATCCGTATTAGATGAACTACAGAGTGGCAGTAAAACGTTTGTAGCCATACATTTTGTATTACATAAAACCAGCCTGACCCGTGCGCGTCTTGCGCAACCAATATAAAAGTCTCTTATCAAATATCAACAGAAATCAACTGTTCCATTAACTTACAGCGCTGCCATGTAGAATATCTAGTATAATAGCAACTGCCGTCAAACAATTAAAACTTACAGCTTGCGCTGCCATCTAGCGTACAATAGCAACTTCCGATAATGCAGTGCAAATATTCACAATAGTGCCATAGTACTAATAGATTTCTTTGTGTGCTCACAATCGTTTATTTAACAAATTATTTTAATAAAATAAAGCTAAACAAAAGCACTACGACCAAAATTGCCCAAAGCTCGCTAATAGCCCGAGTCTCCATCTTCACAAGACTGTTTTCTATTCACAGTTGAAGAACTCCTAATCTTGAATTCAGACTGAACTCGAAATATTGATTGAAAATAAATTAAAACAAAAACATATTCATTTGTTTTATTTAAAGCCGGCCTTGAGCTCATTAAAATTAAAAACAAAAAAGTAATTAAATTCTAGAAAAACAAAGCATTAATCTCAAGATGCTAAATTAACTTTCTGATTTAAAATTTTTATTTTTTTTTGCTCATTTTTATTTTAAGATGTGACACCAAATTATAAGGTGGAAATGCATTACGTTTGTATGTTCGCTGTACGAGCAAACTTGCTTTGAGAGGGAATTCCACCACATGATATTATTCGTCATATATATACATGTTGAATAAGATCGAGTGGTGAAAAAGGCCAGTATTCTCTAGAGCTACTTAGCTCCGGGTGTGCATTTATAAACTGTATGGATGTTTGTATGTTTGTATTTTCTTTTTAAACGTTTCCACAGCAACCCGGAGTGCGTTTCTGTGAAGCTTCTTCCCGGGAAGTGGACCAGGGACCGATCTATTTGAGCAAATTCCATTCACAGTTCGATTTGGCTGAAGTTTAGTACTTACGATAATTTTTAATGATGCCAAAAAGTATAACTTCTTACGGGCGTACATTTTTTGACGGGGTTGAGCATTTATTTCCCTTTTGGGGCAGTACACTACAAAAAAAACTGTCAAAAATTAGAAAAATTGTTTGTTGCCGTAAAATTGTGACATTTGCTTGTAACATATTTACGAGTTCAAACCTTTCTTGAACTAATGATCCGAATACTCTACTACGAATTTTATTAATTAAGGAGATCTTAAAAAATGCAATTTTGTGTACTCCCTTAAGACTTGTAGTAATTCTCTAGAAATCAGCTTTTGCCACTTTCCCCTTTTTGCCTTCAGCACTGTAGCACTTTCTGTTGAACATTCTGGCCATAATGAAAAGAACAAAACACCGCAAAAAATAAGAATGGCCTTCAAGGTTAAATGAAATGAAAACTTCAATTAAAATCGTTCAGCACTGAGTGCCGAAGTTTACAAAATTTACGCCTCAATTGCCTGACACTTTCATCTGTTCGAATCCGCTTGTTTGCTGTTCAGCTTTTGTGTAACTGTCTCAATATGCGAGTATGTAAATGTATTCGTATTTCTGCTGGCTGGTCATATGGATTCACATTCAACAGTTGTTAGTTCTTTTGAAATTTTTCGAATTCCGAAACATTCATTCATTGTCTGGTTTAATTTTGTTGTTGGCATTATTTTCTGTTTGTGATTGTACTATTTTTGGTTGCTTGGGTAAAAACAGTGATTTTGGTTGAAGGAATGTATGAAGCTTACTTTTTTTAGGTTGGAATGTCGTCTCCAGGTAGAATTTTTGCATTTCGTGCTTTAATTGAATTTTATTGCTGGAGATGCAGCTGCTGCCGTTAATACAAAAAACAGTTATGGTTGCCAGTTTTTCTTAATGTCTATATTGAACTGGTGAGTTTGCAATTAAGCTCTTGATTTTTTTTATTTACCTCCAATTTACAGCATTTGTTTTTCGTGGCCTCGAGTATTGATTCAAAACCGCATAAATGAGAGAAACTAAGAGAGGAAAAGGGCCGTAAGAATGGTATTTGGCCATCGATGCACTGGATCAGGGTTGAACTTTTTAAACATTTTTGCCTAACATGTTTTTAATTCCACAGGTGGTGGTGTAAAGTTAAATTTTCAAAAAATCTTTAAAACGAAACCGTATGTTAAGATATTGTACCGACATTAGAAAAAAATTACAAAATTTGCACACAGCGAGAACCATATGAATGACCTGCCGCACACTTTAAGGTCTAATTATACTTACAGTGCATGGCATGACATAGCAGTACATAGCATGCGAAACATAGACCTGATTATACTTTATGTAGCCTACATCGATCATCGCTAACAAGGGCAAACACACACACAAATAAAGTTAGTATACATAAACACAAACAAGCAATACGTGCTACTCTGATAGTGATGCTCATTTTTCCACTCTTTGCAATAACAATGTTAACAGCACGAAGAGTGAGAGGTTCGCGCGCATATGGCACACATGGAAATCAAACTTCAACAGAATGCAATGCAATGCAATGCACTGCGTAGTCTAACCAAGTACACGCAAAGCCCATTGAACGGGTATTGTTTGTGAGAGGAATGTTGCTGTGTGCTGCTATGCTATGCAAGTATAATTGGCTTTTTATAATTTTTCCTAATACCAGTATGAATGTAGGCAATTTCGAGTTCAAAACTCATCACCTAAACTCATCGTCAAGCTAGCTGATGAAATTCAGAAACATTTCCGAGTAACCATCGCCGATTTGAGAAAAACTCACAGAAGGGAGAAGAGAGTGAGGAAAAAAATATACATAGATAAAAAAAATTTTTAACTGAATGAGGTAAATAAGAACAGAAAAAAAAATACAGGGAAAGACGCACTCATAAAGAGGTAAAAGGGAAAAGGCAGAGCAAGGTAGTGAAGAGTAAAATATAGAGGCAATGACGGAGGGGGAAACATAGTATAATATAGAGAGACGATTTCATGACAACGTCTTGGCGTGCCACCCGATATTTTCAATTGACCCCGAGGGAATCCCCAAAAAGATCCCGCAACGACCCCCAAATGACCCGAGGGAGTCCCCAAAGCCATCCCGGAATAACCCCGAAATGATACCGAGAGTCCCCAAAAAGATCCTGGAACGACACCTAGCAGACCCCGCGATGACCCCGAGGGACTCCTCAAAAACATCCCGGAACGACCCCTAAAAGACCCGGGAGGATCCCGAGGGTGTCCCCAAAACAATCTCGGAATGACGCCCAAATGACCCCGAGGAAGTATCCAAACGATCCCGGAACTACCCCCAATTGACCCCGAAGGAGTTCCTAAAACCATCCCGGAATGTCCCGAGAGAATCCCCAAAACCATCCTGAAATGACCACCAAATGACCCCGGAGTACCCCGAGGGAGTCCCCAAAACGTCGCGGGAGGACCCCGTGGGAGTCCCAAAATTACCCTGAAATTACCACAAAAACCCGGGAATACTCACCAAAATCATATCAATATTACCCTAAGAAGCATCAGAACTACACGCCAACTGGTTACGCATATGGATATATTTTCAGAGCATCTCGAGGGTTTATTTTTTTATTTTTGAATAACTGAATAAAAATTGAAATTTTATTGTTATTACATATTTTTTAAATAATGAATAATAACTCAACTCTTTACTCAAAATTTACAAAAATAAGAATGAGCGGTTATCATCATTTAGAATATTTTGAATAATGAGAAAATTTTATTCATTATTCAAGAATTGCTTGAATAAAAAATAACTTTTTATTCATCAATCAGAAAATTTAAAATGATGAATAATTTTTTATTTTTTAATTTGATTTCATTCATTCAACCCTAGGAGTAAGGATGTTTTATTTGAAGCAATTTAAACTAAATTTCTATATTCCTATAGAAGCAGTATCAAACTCGTTCCGTTTTACGAATATGTGTAAGATGAACGGACATTTGGGATTCAAGGGGTTGATAAGCGCAATACAAAGCTTTATAGCTTCAAAGCTTCTGCAACCCAATACGCGAGGAGAACCCTGTTATGTGTATCATACACATATTTAGCAGGCGAGGCTCTGGCGACCCCAAGTTGATCATGGAACTATGTGATGGGGAGGGAAGGGGTGGCCTAGAATGTTTAATGTAGTCATATTAATCGTTCCCGAGATGGTCGGGCTACCACCTTACTGCTGCTTTCTTAACAGAACGTGCCGGATCTATATCCGGCGAAGGACCATCAACATCGATAACACTCCCCAAAGCCTTCGGGCAGTGTCTTTATCGTTAAAACAACAACAACAACAACATGAACAGACATTTATACTAAGGCCTCGTTAACACTTAGAACAAGATCTTGATTATGTCAGCCCACTTAAGTTCGAGAAGTGTTATTGATTCAAATTTATTACACTGCTCCCAACACTCGATTTGTAACATATTAGCAGTTTGAAAGCAAATAAAACTAATTAACTGCACGCTTTGTAAACATCATAAAACAAGTAAGGACGGGACTGTCTTCGGCTGTGCCGAAGACTCCATACCTTTCATGAATGCGGCTGAACAATAATCTTATCCCGTTCGTAATCTCCAAATAATCGGATGTATAAGATAAGAAATATATAGAGAACAGATGTACATACCTAAACGATTTTTAAGATAAATCTAAAATAAAAAATGGCAAAAACCCCCCTTATCTGAACGATCGGTTGTATGGGATATATACTATATATAGCTCCGATCGAAATGATTTTTACAGGAAATCTTCTATGATATATTAGAATATATCACCAAGTTTCACGTTTTTAT
Source organism: Eurosta solidaginis (assembly GCA_029619165.1). Classification (NCBI taxonomy): domain Eukaryota; kingdom Metazoa; phylum Arthropoda; class Insecta; order Diptera; family Tephritidae; genus Eurosta; species Eurosta solidaginis. The sequence goes on along the minus strand of JARSSU010025729.1, from coordinate 3,435 downwards.
TTTGGAAACTAAGGGAGAAATGGCCAAAAATCCTACTATCTGAACGATCGGTTGTATGGGATAGGTATATACTATATACATATAGCTCCGATCAAAGTTATTTTTTCAGGAAATCTTCAATGACATATTAGAATAAATATCACCAAGTTTAACGGTTTTATATTGGAAATTAAGGGAGAAAATGCCAAAAAGCTTTCTATCTGAACGATCAGTTGTATGGGATATATATTATATATAGCTCCGATCGAAGTGATTTTTTCATGAAATCTTCTATGATATATTAGAATATATCACCAAGTTTCACGTTTTTATTTTGGAAACTAAGAGAGAAATGGCCAAAAATCCTACTATCTGAACGATCGGTTGTATGGGATAGGTATATACAATATACATATAGCTCCGATCAAAGTTATTTTTTCAGGAAATCTTCAATGACATATTAGAATAAATATCACCAAGTTTAACGGTTTTATATTGGAAATTAAGGGAGAAAATGCCAAAAAGCTTTCTATCTGAACGATCAGTTGTATGGGATCTATACTATATATAGCTCCGATCGAAATGATTTTTACAGGAAATCTTCTATGATATATTAGAATATATCACCAAGTCTCACGTTTTTATATTGGAAACTAAGGGAGAAATGGCCAAAAATCTTGCTATCTGAACGATCGGTTGTATGGGATATATATTATATATAGCTCCGATCGAAGTGATTTTTTCATGAAATCTTCTATGATATACTAGAATATATCACCAAGTTTCACGTTTTTATTTTGGAAACTAAGGGAGAAATGGCCAAAAATCCTACTATCTGAACGATCGGTTGTATGGGATAGGTATATACTATATACATATAGCTCCGATCAAAGTTATTTTTTCAGGAAATCTTCAATGACATATTAGAATAAATATCACCAAGTTTAACGGTTTTATATTGGAAATTAAGGGAGAAAATGCCAAAAAGCTTTCTATCTGAACGATCAGTTGTATGGGATATATATTATATATAGCTCCGATCGAAGTGATTTTTTCATGAAATCTTCTATGATATATTAGAATATATATCACCAAATTTCATGTTTTTATTTTGGAAACTAAGGGAGAAAGGGCCAAAAATCTTACTATCTGAACGATCGGTTGTATGGGATAGGTATATACTATATACATATAGCTCCGATCAAAGTTATTTTTTCAGGAAATCTTCTATGATATATTAGAATAAATACCACCAAGTTTAACGTGTTTTATATTGGAAATTAAGGGAGAAAATGCCAAAAATCTTTCTATCTGAACGATCGGTTATATGGGATATAACTATATATAGCTCCAATCAAAGTGATTTTTTCAGGATATCTTCTATGATATATTAGAATATATATCACCGAGTTTCACGTTTATACTTTCTAAATTGCGGCAGGAATGACCAAAATCGTCTTATATGAACGATCGGTTGTATGGGAGATATATGTTATAGTGGACGATCCTAGCGGATCCGACAAATGTCTAATATAATACCAAAATACATCCTTGTGCCAAATTTCATTGAGATATCTCAAAATTTGAGGGACTAGTTTGCGTTCAAACAGACAGACGGACGGACAGACGGACATGGCTATATCAACTCAGTTCGTCGCCTTGATCAATTCGGTATACTTAATGGTGAGTCTATCTTCTATATTTCTCAACCTTACAAACATCGGACCAAAGTTAATATACCATTTCATGTTCATAAAAGGTATAAATATAAAGCTCCTATAATAAGAAATTTCTAAGAATATGTTTTTGTAGAAGTTTTGTTGTTCTTATTAATTAGGTGTTTGGAATTTGGCAGCCACTTTCACCCGAAAACTTAAGCTTAAATGGGCCGAGTGTTGCAACTCTAGCTCGAATTGAGAAGTATTTTTATTGTGTCTAATTCCTAAAATCTGACGGAAAAGTTATTGTTTATTATACTCAGATCAGCAGAGCTCACAGAGTATATTAACTTTGTTCGTAAAACGGTACCCTGTAACGGCATAAACTAATCGAGATAGATATAGACTTCTATATATCAAAATGATCTGCGCGAAAAAAGAGATTCATTTAGCCATGTCCGTCCGTCCGTCCGTAAATACTATAACTTGAGTAAATTTTAAGGTATCTTAATGAAATTTGGTATGTGCCCAGGAACACTCATCTCAGATCGCTTTTTAAAATGAACGAAATCGGACTATAACCACGCCCACTTTTTCGATATCGAAAATTTCGAAAAACCGAAAAATTGCGATAATTTATTACCAAAGACTGTTAAAACGATGAAATTTGGTAGGTGGGTTGATTATATGACGCAGAATAGAAAATTTGTAAAATTTTGGACAATGGGCGTGGCACCTCCCACTTTTAAAAGAAGGTAATTTAAAAGTCTTGCTAGCTGTAATTTGGCAGTCGTTGAAGATATCTTGATGAAATTTGGCAGGAACTTTACTCCTATTACTATATGTGTTCTAAATAAAAATTAGAAAAATCCGATGAAGAACACGCCCACTTTAAAACAAAAAATTTTAAGTCAAATTTTAAGAAAAAATTTAAAATCTTTATAGTATATAAGTAAATTATGTCAACATTCAACTCCAGTAATGATCTGGTGCAAACAAAATACAAAAATAAAAGAAAACTTCAAAATGGGCGTGGCTGCGCCCCTTTTCATTTAATTTGTCTAGAATACTTTTAAAGCCATAAGTCGAACAAAAATTTACCAATCCCTATGAAATTTGGTAAGGGCATAGCTTCTATGACGATAACTGTTTTTTGTGAGAATGGGCAAAATCTGTTGAAGCCACGCCCAATTTTTATACACAGTCGACCGTCTGTCATTGCGCTCAGCCGTTAACACGATAACTTGCGCAAAAAACGATATATCTTAACTATACTTAGTTCACGTACTTATCTGAAGTCACTTTATCTTGGTATAAAATATGGCCGAAATCCGACTATGACCACATCCACTTTTCCGATATCGAAAATTACGAAAAATGGAAAAAATGCCATAATTCTGTACCAAATATGAAAAAGAGATGAAACATTGTAATTGGATTGGTTTATTGACGCAAAATATAAGTTTAGAAAAAACTTTGTAAAATGGGTGTGACACGTACCATATTAAGTAGAAGAAAATGGAAAAGTTCTGCAGGGCGAATTCAAGAGGCCTTAGCAGGAATACTGTTCGTGGTATTACATATATAAATAAATTAGCGGTACCCGACAGATGATGTTCTGGGTCACCCTGGTCCACATTTTGGTCGATATCTCTAAAACGCCTTCCCAGGCCACTCCTTTTAAACCCCTCATTAATACCTTTAATTTGATACCCATATCGTACAAACACATTATACAGTCACCCCGGGTCCACCTTTATGGCAATATCTAGAAAAGGCGTCCATCTATAGAACTAAG
>JARSSU010025726.1:0-48657 GCA_029619165.1 Eurosta solidaginis | reverse complement strand
TCACTTCTGATCTGTCAAGGGATGGCGATACTTACGACAGGGTCTTCCGAGATATGTAAAATGAATACATAGACACGGTTTATACTAATTAAGATGTTTAATTCTATGTATTGAATGTTCAAAAGTTTAATAAAAGATATTAGGTTTAATTATTAATTGATTTGGCTGATTTTCACGTTGACTCGTTGAATCTCCGAATATCACTCTTTTTGCAATCGGGAATAGATGAAGAGTCAGGATTGCCAAGTGTCAATTGTATTTTAGGGTTGCCAAGTGACAGAAGTGTACTAAAAATGTAGAGAAAGAAGAGCACAAATGAAAGACGATGAAGCCTTTGGTTCCTTCGATGCCACTTTGGTGGCTGGTGAAGCATCCTCAGATTTTTTTGATAGTATTTTTTTCGATGGCAATGGAGCCAAAATATCGGTCAGAAACTGGTTTGTGCTTTGCCTTTTGGGCATGACTGTGCATAATGCAAAAGAAAAACTACTAAGAAACTGAAAAAATGCATTGTTTATCTTTAACAGCTGTTTCTCGCAATTTCTTTTTTGAGTCATAAGCCACCTTTTCATAGGCCGGGTCACATATTTCACATATAAAAAAGGATTTATATAAAATATTTCGATCCATGCGCCAGCTATGGGAGTTTTTTTTCTTACTATTGCATTGTCATCGGGTTCTGAACGGCCAGCCGCTACACAGAGTCAAGCTAAACAATAACTTTAAACGCGTTTTTCTCGAAAACTTGTTTTCCGCACAATAGGGTCGTTTCATGATTCCAGGTCACATATTTAGATATATCACTTTAAAATGTATCACTTCAATACATTCATTAGAAATAAATTATAATAAAAATACGTACATTAGGGTGGGTCAGAGTTAACTGTGTACCACCTGTAATAAAAAATGTCGAAAGTTATTATCATAAATGTTGTTATATAATATTAGAAACTCGTTTCAAATACATCTATCTAACAACTCATGTTCAACTTCTTCGAAGTTGTTAAAGAATTTTCAATGAAATATATCCTGCGCGTGACAAGTATGCAGAAACAGTTGGTACAAAACTAGTAGGCATTGCAAAACGCCTTTTAATCCTAATATAAATTAATTAAGTCGAGTAGAAATTTCAATCAAAATACGACATCTACGAAGTAAGGGTTTTCATGGCCTTAAATCGGAGTCAAAGCCTTTGAGAGTGAAAATTCTCTAAATTTATCGTAACTTAAATTTATTTATCCCATTAAATGATTATAAGACGTGAACCATATTTTGAACCTTTGGAATATTTTATTTACTATTAATAAATTCATGAAAGGATTTTAATTCGAACATATCTCACCCGTGACACATATGTTTTACATTACTTATAGCAATAAAATAATTTAAGCAAAACTACTTACTTTTACTCTTTTGGATTCCCCAAATGTTTGTAGGTATATCTAAAAGTATTTACTTCCATATATTCGCAAAGTTTTTATAATACATACATATGTATATAACTTTACTAATGGATAGTACCTTTTTCTTGTCCCAGCCGTGACAATTATAAAACGTATTAGTATTTGCATATATACACTCAGAAAAAACACTTACTTAAAATGATAAAACATATTTCCTAAAAAAATTTTCTTTAAATTGAGGAAAACATCAATGTCATGAATAAGAATTTCTTACTTTTGAATAGAACCTCTCATATATTGGATGAAAATATTTTTTTAAAATTTTTTTCAATCAAGAGTGCTTGATTTAATATTTCCTACAATAATAACATGTACGAATTAGCTCAGTGAATAAGAGTACTCGCCTGTAAAGTGCGGACCTGGACTAGAAATCCACGGACGTGACAAATTACATGATTAAATTTCTTAGTTTTTTCCTCCATTTTTTAAAAAATTATTTATAATATAATCAAAGAAAAAGACATCTTAATTTTTGAGAAAACTGCTTGTCTACATCATTCCCAGTTTTAAATGCGAAAGCGTCATATGGAAATGAGAATAGTGAGGTGTAAATGCGAAAGCGTCACTTCGATATGAGAATAGTCACTTCTAAATAAAAAGCATCAAATGAAATTTCGGAAGCGTCAATTCTAATTGAGAATAGTCAGTTGTAAATGAGGATAGTCAATTGTAAATGCGAAAGCGTCATATGGAAATGAGACTAGTCAATTTTAAATGCGAAGGGTCCAATGGAAATGATAATAGTCTCTTTTAAATGAGAATGCCTCAATTGAAAATTCGAAAGAATGAGTTGTGACTAAGAATAGTCAGTTGTGAATGAAAAAAGTCAATTTTATTATTATTATTATTATTAAGACACAAGTAAGACAGAGTCTTTTAACGTGCCACATTTAATTTGATACAATATTTTCTTAAGATTAAGGATTAGGGATAAATGACTTAAATCTGCAAGTTATTTGAACTTTACAATAAATATCAAGATACATAGATCAATAAAGAAATAAACGTAAAAGGAATAAAGGAGAACATAGAGAAAGAAGGAAAGAAAGAAAAGGTGTATTCTATATTTTTAGGTACACATGCACAACTTCCGTGATATCATAATTTTAATTTTGAATAATAATAGTATAAAAGTAGCAGTCGATAGTATCTGATAATCACAATTGTGGAACACCCTGTTAGAGTTAAGTTTGAATTCAATTTTAAATGGGAAAGCGTCATATGGTAATGAGATTTGTAAATTGTAAATGCGAAAGCGTGATATGGAAATGAGAATAATATCTTGTAAATAAGAATAGAAAACGTAATTTGTAATATCCTCTAAGAAAAATAACACTTGATGGGAAATTGCCTATGTTCCAACTGACATATCTTGGAGTGAGAGAGCATTTCCATGAAACGACGTGAATTCTGGAATGCCCTCGCGCAGTTTCCTTCACTTGTTGATCTCTTCGCTGCATCCCCCGATTTATCCACATAAAAACTGCAGCTGTTACCCCATATACAAAATACATGTCAGTGGTATGGTAATGAATCTCTACACCTATGTTTTTTACTTTTCCCCCTAGAGACTCGATAGGGATCAGCATTAGCGACTACAATGCTAAATGCAGTACTTCCATTTGACCATTTTAAGTATCAGCTAACGCCGACTCGATTATGGAATGCATGGCCCACTAAGTCCCTTTAAATCGTTCGCTTACTCCTCCGATCGTTGGCAAACTCACTTTACTGAAGCAGCGCATGCACTCGTGCTAAACGGACCCTATGTCGGTCGATGTACGACACTCCAGACACTGATATCACGTATATTCAGTTTATTCTTTCTCATTTACACCTGGTTATACTAATTTCCATAAGACGCTTTGGAATTTACAATTAACTATTCCCATTTTCAAATGACGCCTCGCATTAACAATTGACTATTTCCATCTCCATGTAACGCTTTCGCATTTACATTTTACCCTTTCTGATTCCAACTGACTACTATCAAACAGAAATTACGCTTTCGGATTTTCATTTGACGCTCTCTCATTTACAAATGTCTATTCTCATTTCGAAGTGACGCTTACGCATTTACAATTTACTAATCTCATTTTCACGTGACGTTTTCTCATTTACATTTGACGCTTTCTAATTTACAACTGACTAATATAATTTACAAATCTTATTTCCAACAGACGCTCTCCCATTTAGAAGTAAATATTCTCATTTCTATATGACTGTTTCTCATTTACAATTGACTATTCTTATTGCCAAGTGACATGTCCCATTTACAACTAGAAATGGTGTAGATTAAGGGAAGCGATTCTGTGGCGCAAAATTAATCAAATTAGTTGTGCCGATTTAACTTTAAAACTATCTTTAATCATTCTGGAATGCTGATATTTTAATAATGTCAATATTTTTAAGTTTTATTGAAATTTTATACTTAATTACTTATAATCTACTTATTTAGACGAAATACTTGCTTCAATATTTGTCAGTGTTTTGGGCACATTATCATAAAATAAGTAAGAATATTTTTAAATCTAATTTATAACAACTATAATGCCCACTTAATACAAAGCTTATGCACAAAATTATATACAATCGTTTTGAGCCCTGTGGCGCTTACTTCTTACAAAATTCAACGGCTTTATAGCTCACCACGTTCAATCAAACGCATTAGCCTCAAAACGCGAATATATAGTAGATCATGCGCATCCACACCCCAAACAAAATCGAGATGATTAAAATGTGGATATCCCACTAAAAATTTACCCACGACATTTGGTAGCTTAAGATGCAGTTGTTCAACATCGACGGGCGTTGCCAGCCAATCATTTTGTGAATAATGTAATGCCACCTTGTTGCGTGTATTCTCTAAATGATATTCGGGAGGTGAGACGCTGTTGTAGGTCCAATAGTTGCGTAACCAGCCATAGTCATACTGACGAAAATGACCTGATCGTTTTAATTGACCAAAGTGTTGCATTTGTTTGGTAGAAGCGCCAGCGGGCGAATGTCCGAGCACAACTGGAAGCATTGTCTGAAAGAAGAGGAAAGATGGATAATTTTATTTTCGATAGCAAAGGCTACAAAACAAGTGTGAGTGGTAGTGGGATAGGCAATGAATTTAAACATTCACAACCTAGACTGAAGTTGCTTCGAGGGAATACCTACCCGAGATAGATGGGGCAACTATGTGATGCGGAATACACCTTAAGGAATGAAATAAAATGGAGAGCTTCTCTTCCAACTCGCCGCGTCCACCTTTTAATTTTTATTACAAATTGTCGGGACGAGACCTACGTGTTTTACGCCGACTCCAAACGGCATCTTCAAGGCAGATGAGTTTTCACTGAAAAGCTTTTCATGGCAGAAATACACTCGGAGTGTTTTCCAAATCACGGTCGAGCCTGAGCCGCCCAGGTTAGAAAAACTGTATTGGAAAATCTGTCTAAATTTTTGATGTTTCTTTGTCCGGGTGCTGATGGATTGCCTGCGGAGCTATTCAAATACGTCGGCGAGGAATTGGTAAAGCGCATGCATCAGCTACTTTGCAAAATATTGTCGGACTACTGCATGCCCGACGATTGGAATCTAAGTGTTCTTTGCCCAGTCCACAAGTAAGGGGACACTGCAAACTGCGCCAACTATCGCGTAATCAGCCTTCTTAATATCGCATAAAGGGTCCTGTCAAGTGTATTGCGTAAAATATTGTAGCCCGCCGTGAATCGGCTGATTGGACCTTATCAGTGTGGCTTCGGACCTGGTAAATCTACCATCGACCAGATTTTCACAATGCGCCAAATCTTGGGAAAGGCCGGCGAAAAAAGAATTGACATATATCTGTCTTCGTCGATTTAAAAGCCGCCTTCGACATCACGAAAAGGAGCTGCTTATATGCCGCTTTATCTGAATTAGGTTTACCCGTAAAACTTATACGGCTATGCAAAATGACGTTGGGAAGGACCTCTCCAAGCCATTCGGGGTGGGAGCAATGAGGTTGCCTCATAAGATATTTGTAACTCAACTGTAACTATTGTGAAGCGGCTCAAGACCTCTTATCCGAAACAATGTTAAAAGAGGAAATGATATAGCGGTACTCTCAGAACCGTAAAGAAATATTCTGAAGCAAGGTTAGCTCTCGGACTCGGCTGGGAAAGTTTTAATCTGGGCACCATGGAAAGATGGCACCAACGGTGGCTGCTTTCACTCAGGCAAAAATCAAAGGAATATAAATTTTCAGTTGCTTTGGATCTCCCAGCATCACTAGCACAGAGTTCGAGAACATGATTCCTGTGATGGCCATATAAGGCTCACGATGGGCATACTAACTAGACACTGCCTTCTGGCGTCACATGCTTAGAAGTTAGGTATCGTCAGTAACAGAAGGTGTAGGAAGTGCGAGCTGCAGGAAGAAACGGTTGAGCAAGTTCTGTCTTCGTATCCTGCGCTCGTCAGGTCAAGGCTCCAGTTATTATGGGTGGCAGAGTTGCCAGATCTCGAGGCAGCAATTAAGCTAGATCCTAGAAAACCTCTAGCATTTGCTAAAAGGACGGAGTTATTCTATAATATAAGTCCTGGTACCTGATTGGGGTTCTCCGTTTGGTCATCAAACAAATTCTGGTAATAATATGGGCACATTCAGTCTATGTGAAGTCTTTATTTACCGGCCAGTTCAATCTATACCTTGGCTTAAAGAACAGTGAGGGCTAACATTAAAGGGCAGTAATCAGTTTCAAACTCATACGCGGGTCAAGATCATTACAGTTAAACTAATATGGAAACAAATAAAACTTCTGTCGTAGGATTGCTTTGGTACATATTTTGGACAAAATGCCGGCTTCCAATATCTTTCAATAACGGTTTATATCAGCTGGAAAATATTTTGCAAGAAGAAGCCGAAAATACTTACATACTTCAGCCCAAGGCGAATACATATTAGGTGGTGGCAAAGCGAATTCAACCAATTCGCCGTGCAGAAGAATGTCAAGTCAAAAGAAAAATTGCATTGATTCCGATTAACTGACATGTACACAGGGATGCACCCCAACGTTAAGCTAATCGTTTATCAAAAAATTTCCACCGTTTCCGTTGAAACACTTCTAAATATTATCGATAAAGAAATTATCAAGATAAATTGTATCTCGTTTTTAACCGAAACGAAAAGCTTTCGTTAACGTTAAAAACGTTAACAAAACCGTGATACTTTATGTTTGAATTGTGCTGGCAATTCTATAGCCATGGTGAAGCTGTAAGGTGGTAACAGCGAGCGGACAAAACACACACAAACTCCATGTAATTTGTTTGTGTAATTCGTTGGTGGTAATGTCAAAAATACTCTGAGAAATGTTCGTACTGTCAAAATTCATGAGAAAAGTTGCAATCAGCTTGGCTAATGCTTTCACCTTTAATGACTCCGCCATCAATCAGCTTTGCCAGCATAGTTTGAAATTAATAATCAACATAAACGATTTGATTTCGTTTTGATATGGCAGAAAACGAAACAAAATCATTTCGTTAATTTGACGGTCTTAACGTTAATAAACGAAACGAAATGACTTTGTTTCGTTTATTAACGTTAATTATCGTAACGAAATGATATCGGTTCGTTGGTTAAGCATGCCTGCATGTACATGTACAAGGCGTTGTGTGGAAAATAATCAAACAATCAGCTGTTGGGATATCAACATCTGGTACTGAATTCGCCCTGCTTCAGCCAGCGAAATATTCAGCATCGATATTTATTTTTTTTTATTAAACACTCACCTCGTTAGCCTGTGCCCTATCGAAACCGGAAATCAAGAAAATCACATCAGAGCATATATCCAATGTAAAGGTGTCCTCATCACAAATCAATTGACTGAACATAGTCATAAACTCGTTATTGGGCAAGAATTCGTGAGCGCCAATCAACTTCAATAGCATCTAAAGGAGTTTGAAAAATAAAATATCTAAGAAAATTTAGACACATAATCAAATTCATTTATGTGACATACACCAATTGGATCTTGAAAGAAAGCCAAAAATTGAACAACAGGACTTTTGCTATGCTTCACATAAGCAACCGGCGCCAAAGCTTGCATCAAAATAATTTTCTCACTGTACTCTGGATGTTCACTGCACATGATCCAAAATGTCATGCTACCCTGTGAGTGCCCAATGTAGTGCAACTTTTCACAGCCCGTGTGAACTAAAATATAGTCAATGCTCGCGGGTAAATCATATTTCCCCATTTCGTGAAATGTAAAATCCCAAAACCTGCCATCCTTTGTGGTGTATTTAGTGTGATTGCGGGAATATGTGTTGCCACGAACATTCGGCATCCAAACGTCATAGCCTTCGTCATAGAGAAGGTAAGCTGAAATTAAAAAAAATCAAATTATGCAATTTTACCCAATAAACACCAACAAGGTATCATATGCTTCTAAGCCAATGATGCCCACACACAAGCAATACTGTTTTGCGCATGTGTTAAAAGAGTAGTAGATACTTGCTGCTACTCCCAACAGGCAGCAACTCACGTAAAATATCCCCCCAAACATTATTGGAGTCTCAAAATTATAAGTCCGATAGGAGTTTGAAATATGAGGCTCACAAAGTATAAAATTAAGGCTCATGTTAGATGGAATGAATATGAGCTTAATGTCAAGAGCGTAGCTTTAGCAAAGCAACTGCGAGTCAAATTTTCATACTTCCTCTGAATGTGTCGCTAAGCGCAAACTCGAAAACCGGTCAGACCGATTTTGCTAATTCTTTTATAGAATACTGCTTAGAGTACGAGGATGGTTCTTACGGAGAAAAAAGTTATTTTCGGAAGTGGACCAGGACCGACCTATTCGAACAAATTGTATTCACAGTTTTATTTGCTTGAAATAGGTAGCCTTTTGCCTAGATTAGTACTTACGACACTTTTATATCCGGGAAATGGACCAGGGCTCGGCTGGGATTAGGACTGGGATGGAACTAGAACTGGGACTGGGGTAGGGCTGGGACTGTAACTGGGAAATAAGGGATGGAGAAGAATAAGAAGAAAACATATGAGACGCGAAAAGAGGGAAGGAGAAAGAGACTGAGAAAGAGATAGAGGTAGAGAGATAGGGATGGACGGAGTGGAAAAGAAGTGAGGGAAAAGAAATAGAGCAAATGAAGCAGAGAAAGAGAAGGGCATAGGGAGCAGTGACTGAGGACTGGAACTGGCACTAGGGCTGAGACTGTAACTGAACTGCGAATAAGGGATGGAGAAGAATAAGAAGAACTATTGATACGCAAAAAGAGGAAGGAGAAAGAGGCTGAGTAAGACGAAGATAGAAATAAATGGAGTGGAAAAGAATTGAGGAAAAATAAAGAGAGATCAGAGAAGCAGAGCAAAAGAAGGGCAGAGGGGGAAGTAAATAAAAGGATAAGGAAACGGGGAACAGAGAGAGGGAGGAGAGTAAGAGGTAAAAACCTCTAAACGTTATGCAGATAGACGAAAGTTGGGCCGAACAATGTTTGCCAGGTCTGCTAGTAATTAATAAAAGAGGAAAATAATGAGCGCATTAGGATTCTTGTCAGCCTCTTTTTTAGGATCATATAATGTATCAAAAAAGGCTCATATCAGACTACCATTGCAAGAAGGGGAAACACAGTCATATTGAACTCTTAAATGAGCTCAACTAATTGTAAACGCTATATTTAGGTATCTATTCAGACTCTATTTTTCACACCAAACGTTTGCTGAGAAAGAGTTTTAGAAAGTCCAAGATCCTTCGTAAAATTATAAGACATATGGGGCCAACAAGGCACTTAAAAAGATATCAGAGTGGGCCAAAGAGAAGAGTCAAAATATGAACTGTTTATGAGCCTTTCAGAACTTTATTTGAGCTTATATATAAGTGTGTGAAGTGAGGCTAATACCTGACGAGCTACGCAGGAAGATTAAGTTCGATAAAAAGTAGGCGTAAGAAAGTTTACTGAAATTTATTATTATATATCGTTAGCTAATGTGAAAATGTGCTAAGTCACTTTTACGAATTTTACAGGAGACGAAAAAAATGAATAATTTTTGAAATAACCTCTTTTTCAAAACTGTGAATGAGGATACCTTAGTTGCAATACTTTTTAGTGTAGAAGCTTTGAAAAAGATAAATAAAAATCATGTATGCTAACCCAGCAGCTATTTTATGACTTAGCACAATTTCCGCACTCAAAACAAATTTTTTCTCCTGACTTAGCACTTTTTACTCATTATGTTTCCCCATCATTCCTCCCCTTTAATGATTGAAATATAACACTAAAACTATATATTTCACAAAAAATACTATTTGTTTTGTCAAACTATTTCTAACGGTTCTGATCTGGACTCTTTTGCCGGATGGTGCGCAGACAATAATTTATTTTTAAATTCAAACAAATGCTGTGTGTGTCTTATTCCATATACAAACTAAATGCTAAATCTCTTAATCGTTGTCAAGAGAGTAGAGACTTGGGTGTCATTTTTGACTCCAAACTCTCTTTTTCTAGTCACATTGTCTTTGTTGTTTCAAAATTTGTTGCAATGGTTGGGTTCAGTAGACGTAACACCAGTGACTTTAAGGACCCTATGACGTTGAAAGGCACTTTATATATCCTTGGTCAGAAGTGGTCTTGAATATTGCTCAATAATATGGAATCCTTTTTATGAATCTAACTAATGAGAAAGTTCAAAATATGTTTACAAAAATTGCTTTACGTATGCTTCACTGGCCAGACGGCCTCCCATTATATACCAGCAGTCACAAATTGCTTGGTTTCAGGCTTTGCATGACAGAAGAACTTTTATCTCACTCATGCTTGCCTATAATGTAATAAACTTTAGCACGAATTGCTTTGATTTATCTAATTTGTCCATTCCAAATATTCCACTGCGTAATCTTCGGCATAATAGATTATTTATCGAAATAACTCATAAAACGAATTATGCTATGAAAGAACCTATAACTAGGACTATACATCTAGCAAATCGATTCAGTAAATTTCTTAATTTTAATAATAGCTTATATAAGTTTAGCTTGAATTGTTTTCTATTTTTAACTAGTCTGCAAGAAAGCATGTAGTTATCGACATGTAAGAATTGAAGTAGATTATAGTCAGCGCAAAGCATTTATCAAACACCAAAGGCATGTCTCAATTGGGTGAATCCAATTTCAAGAGGTTGTGTTCGCAACCCTCTCAAGGGGTTGCCAGCGGAGTATATAGTTTCTCCAACCCAATTGTCAACCTCACCTAACCGTGGCGAATCCTGTTTCATTGACAGCCGAGGCTCTGGCGACCCCAAGTTCCTCATGGAACTACGGGGTGGGGAGGGCGTTATGGTCTAGAATGTTTAATGTGGTCATATAAATCATTCCCGAGATGGTCGGGCTAGTACCTTAATAGTGCTTTGTTACCGGGACGTACCGGATTTATGTACATCCAGCAAAGGACCATCAACATCGGTAACACTCCCAAAGCCTTCGGGTAGTGTCTTTATCGTTAATACAACAACAACAAAGCACAAAGAAATGACTAGTAATTCAGATTGATATTATTGACATGTTGACTTAGCACATTCCTTTTAACAACTGACGACTTAGCACATTTACACATCATTGCCCACAGCATGTAAAAATTAAAAATAAAAATATTTTTTTTTGTGATCGATGTATTTTGAATTCAGTTTTAAAACTGCATTAAAATAAAATTTTTCAAAAAAGTGACTTAGCACATTTTCACATTAAGCTAACGATATCCAGCTGTGTGCTCTCAGATATAATTTATATAATTCAGGCATGCTTAACCAACGAAACCGATATCATTTCGTTACGATAATTAACGTTAAGACGTCAAATTAACGAAATGATTTTGTTTCGTTTTCTGCCCTATCAAAACGAAATCAAATCGTTTATGTTGATTATTAATTTCAAACTATGCTGGCAAAGCTGATTGATGGCGGAGTCATTAAAGGTGAAAACATTAGCCAAGCTGATTGCAACTTTTCTCATGAATTTTGACAGTACGAACATTTCTCAGAGTATTTTTGACATTACCACCAACGAATTACACAAAACAAAATTACATGGAGTTTGTGTGTGTATGTCCGCTCGCTGTTACCACCTTACGGCTTCACCATGGCTATAGCATTGCCAGCACAATTCAAACATAAAGTATCACGGTTTTGTTAACGTTTTTAACGTTAACGAAAGCTTTTCGTTTCGGTTAAAAACGCGATAGAATTTATCTTGATAATTTCTTTATCGATAATATTTCGAAGTGTTTCAACGGAAACGGTGGAAATTTTTTGATAAACGATTAGCTTAACGTTAAGGCGCATCCCTGATATAATTTATGTACGTCGTACATATAGGAATACATTGAAACAGAAATATCACAAACATTAACCGACTGAAAGCTCAAGAGTACTACATAAATATTGTCTTCCGTAAGACAATGCTGTTTCCTAAAACAATGCTGTTATCAAAATTCGTTAGAATTGGTCAATTTTTGTTCGACTTACGGCATTCATAGTTTTATAGAGATAATTACTGAAAAGGGTCGGCGCCACGCCCATATAAAAGCTAAGGTGAAATAATTTATTTATGTACTGTAAATAAATAGAATTTTTTGTAAGCCTTAAAAACTTGTTTACAGTGGGTGTGGTAGCACCCGACTTTGCAAATTTTTCCTAATTATCTTTTCTTTTCTAAAACTAATATAGCCCTGTTGGTTCTTTAAAGCTCTCTCATATGTTTGTGTGCTCCTTTGACAAAGTATGTCGATTTAATAAACAAAATCAGCACTATTACCTACAAATTAACCTTTGCAGAGCTCTAGGTAACCTAGTTCAAGAGTTAAAATTTAAGAGTGTAACATGAGGGGTACATTCTTACCAGAAAAGAAACCGCCATTAGTGTATATATGTAACGAATTTGCTGCAAATCCTCTTATTTGCAATCCCTCTGCTAAGTTCGAATCACTAAACTGTTGAATAAATAACTCCAATATTGAATAATGGAAAAATGGCCTTTATTAAAGTACTTCACAATAACACTTATACTTTGCTACTCGCTGGCTTAATAACAAAACTGACTGATAACTCAAATGAAACTCTACTATTGGCCGCCAGATCGCGTGCTTAATCAAACTGATTGATAGCTCAACTCAAACTGAATTACAGCGCCTCTTCATCTGTTGCCTTTTATACCCTTTGGTTTCCTCGTTCGCATTTTTCCAGAATGTACTAGCATTGTCCATGAGCTCTCAAACTTCTCAGCTATAACTAAAATTGCACAATTTTATACATCTTTTAGGCGCTTCCAGAATCTACTAGTCCAGTAGCTCTCAAACTTCTCAGATATATGCATGGTTTTGCGCATTGACTCTCCGCTGCTCGTATTCGTATATGGTACATATGTGTAGACGCAATTATTTATTCGTTTATGTAGATACATAAAGATTGAATTATTGATGTGAATGTTTCTAGTTTACAGTCTCTCGCGCGCACATAGGCGTATAAGTAAATGCATCTGTGTGTGACATCTCTCTGGGCTGCCTTATATATGTGTATACTTGATTTGATTATTAACGTAAATACTGCTTGGCATGGCCTTAGCATCGCCTTAGTGATGGGATAACTTAGTGATGCTAATATCCGTGACAATATAATAGCAAGGAAACCCACTCTGATTAGCTACTTATAAGACTTTTATATGTATTCTTTTAAATATGGTTGGGGCCACGCCCATTTTCCCGAAAATTTGGCAATTTCTATTTTGAATCAAAAATCAACCAACAACAATCTTGTCAACTGATCGATCTTTGGTAATGAATAATCGCATTTTTTTCCATTTTTGAAATTTTCGATATCGAAAAAGTGGGTCTGGTTATCGTTTGATTTCGCCCATTTTCAAATTCAATATTTTCTGTGTATAGCCAGTATACCAAATTCCGTTAAGTTATCTAAATTCATCATAAGTGGACGGACGACTGGCATGGCCTAATAAAAACCTTTTTCCATGCTAATAACTTTGGGAGCTTCGTTTAAACTTTAACCTAGGCGACGATGACAGCCTTGCAAATGAATTTCAAAACTTAAATTTGTTCAAACTTTTACGAAACTTTTGTTTTTGTTTATTGGGCGAAAATTTAGTTAAACGATTATAAATTTGTATATTTTAACGTTAGTCACATTTTAATTGCTCCATGTGTGGGAATAAACGAAACAATTGGATGTAATTGAAAAGATGAGTCTCACATAAGAAAAGTTAATAAAATGTAGAAATTATGTATTTAGACTTCTCACCGGTCTTTTGCTGCTATTCTTTGCCTGTGGTCATAATGCTAATTAGCGGCCATAAAATAAAGTGTTGCATTATTCACTAGATATCTTTGACCTTCACCTATTTGATCACGAATCGTTGTGAAAGAATTTCACAAGAAGGGTCATGATCAGCAATAATTACATTGAATGTTGGTGTATCTTAACTAAAGGTTTCTTAGATCAGGGTAGACCGTTTTCTGAGTTGTGTGTGTGAAAAGCAAAGAATGATAGTGAAGTCAAGAAGAAGTCAAAGAGTTGTACATCACCACCCTAGCTAATATTGGTGATGGTTAATCACAGGTTGGTTTTTCACAGGTCGGAGTCAGATAACGTGTTAATAAATCGCTGTCAAAGACTTTGCTGCTAAGTGATCCCTATGTGTTTCAAGCCTTTGGCGTGTGAATCAACTACCCACACGTTAAAACTTATAGTTGTAGCATCACCTTAAGAAAGGGTCCCATCACCCCTAGTATATATGCTTGAAACTCTAAGAGCAATAACAAGTATGATACTAATCATTGGCCAATTCTTACCAACGATTGGAGAGCTTGTCCTGGAATAAAGCTTTGCCAATTCTACCAAATAAACAACGCAAAAATTCCGTTTACTGGTAAACAAAAGAAATAATAGAAACAAGGCGAAACTGCCTACGCCCAAAGCGAGTATATACAAGGTTCGAGCGTATGGGACAAGTCAACGTCGAAGCGGGTGCATACAAAACGAAAGAAAGTAATTAAAGGCCGCTATCATTAACAGAAAGAAGCAAACGTTGGAAGAGCTTGGCGAAGCAATGTAGTGCTTATCAAGATCAAAGCCAGGATGCCGATATAAGAGTTCAGTGAACACGGTATGGAAAAGGTAGAAAATTCACTCTTCGCTATTTACGAAATAAGGGAAGATAGACTAATTCAGACCGCCTGCACCTGAAAAGCCTCCGCCATTTACAACGGAAGAGTTATAATTTTCAGCAAGAACCATGAAAAACAGTAAGGCCCCAGGGTCAGACGGCACCTGCTTGACATGTAAATATAACTTTAGCATAAGGACAGAATAATTTTATGCACTTGGATAGAGCTGTTAAAATTTCCAAAAGTAAAAGGAACTTAAACTCGTCATCAGCAAACCCTCGATAAATCTGGCAAATTGTTTGAGATGCTCTACTACTCTAAGACATTGTCGTATACCCATAATTTTCCCCAACAGGAGCTGCCATAGTGAGGAGAAAGATTGTTGATGTCCATGACTGCGAAGATGATCCTTCGCTACTAATCTATTTCGTATAAGAATGTAAGGGATTCAATACCGATTTAGTATAAAATATATGCTTCGACAAAGGTACACCGATCGACACAGACTAACGGCAATAGCAATTTTTGTGCAATATGTGGTGAACTGTATTGACATGCAAATCGTCAAGAGACATGGTATGAACCTTGGGCGTTTGCTATGGAATGCAAGCTTAGGTTAGAAGGACTCCGCCGATCTGTAACTCTTACTGTTCAGCTACCCTGAATCGTGCTTCTCGGATTCAATAAATTTAACTATCGCCCTTATTTTGAGCTTGGATACCTTCGCAAAACCGTTGAGTGAGAGCAGCTATTCTCCTCCTATTTAGTCCCAGACAGTGGCTTATTGTGTTAAAGTACCCATATAAAACTGATACTGTAGTGCTGGCCATCTCGTTGGGAGACCTGCGGCGTTCAGAAATAGACTTAATATTGTCGACACATAAGTTCTTTAGTGCACCGGTCTATCCAAAAAAAAACACTTTCCTATCTTCAGGCACGGTTGCCTATGATTTACAGCACTGCGGATTGCTAACATATCCAATGGTCGGAAAGCGAAAGGTCCTCTGAATGATACCTCCCCTTATTAAGCTAAGAACCATCGGTGAATATCGTGATGGAACCCTGAACAATATGATGCCTTTTGGCCCATTCTTGTCGTTGGATGTGTAGGGAATACGCACTGTAGTGCCTAATAAATTTGTTGCTGGGAGTGCAGCAATCAGTGAGTATTGGTCACGAAACTGGGGCATTGGTGTATACAGCATGACCGCTTTTTTCATTCTGCCCACTACCGGTTTCTCTAATTCGCGGGGCTGGGATAATGACTATTTCTTTCGCCACCAAATATTGTGATTGAAAATGCAGCGTCGGAGGGATACTATCGCAAATGGAAACGTCAGCCTTTAAGATTCGTAGCCTTCGTGAGTCACAGCCACAAATCCAAAACAAATAGAGTGGAGGGTGTACAACATTTGCTCTTTTACAGGGGAGCAACGCAGCTATTGCGACAGTTTCGCACGCGTGGCTTAATGAGTCCTTCCGAGCTGATGATAGTCGGATGCAGAGTGGGTTAGTTATTCGCCACATTTGTACCAACGGTGTATACGGTGGCTATATGTAATTAAAATCAAAGGTTGCTAATACTTCAGAACCATCTACGACTTAACAAGTTTAAAATGTGCTCAAAGGGCCTGCTATTCCTTAGGACAACTCAGCGTTTAAAGTGTCAGTTCGAAAGAATGCGAGGAAATACAATTAGCACTAGAACCGCCGCTTATAGCGATAGTTTGAACCTAGTTTGGGACTAGTGTGATTTGCTGCGAGGAATATTTGGCGCTTTGTCCGTATGCGCGATCATCATATGGCCCCTACCTCTATTAATGGTAGTACTTGGTTAAGAGTCTCCTCTTTGCGAGGCGCCTCTGTTTATCAGCCTAATGGTAGTATTTCCACATAAGGAAGGCACACACACATTGGTCTTTACAACAGCGTCCACCACATGTTCAGAATGGACCAAGCAAACTTCTTAGCTATATTTACTGTTAGCATCGCTTACTTCTCTAATATAGGAAGTGCAGAAAATTTAAATTAAAACATTCGTCGTTATATGGAGAATGGTTTCGCGAAAAATTAAATAGCACCCACAATATACGTAAGTCACTACTGATATAAGCCTTATACACTACTCACCAAGTCCTTTATTCGGTCCCATCATAACCCAAGTAGCTGAAGAATCCAATAGCCCATGCATAAGTAGCACTGGTGTCGCCCCATCACGAACTATGCGATGCAATTCCAAAATGTAGCCATCGTCGGTTATCGTATGATGAACTTCTACAGGGTAGCCATATTTCTTTATTAAAGCCGGCTAAAGGAAAAAAGGGGAAAACACGCACAAAATAAAGATTTGAAGTTTTCATCGTACACAAGACTAAATTGTCTACCGTTTTTAAATGCGAATCAACCAGTACGCCTGGATCCACATCGCGAACACGTGGCAATATATCAACAATATTTATAGGATTTTCGGTCACCATACGAACATTTTCCAAAATTGAACGACCGAGTTTTGGAATATTGAATAGCGAAAGATCACCAAAACTGAATGACCAGGTTGCGGGTCGATCGGTAGTACTGCTGCTGGACGTGTCGATGGTTAACACAAAGAATGTATATATTATCAAAAACTTTAAGCGTAACATGTTGTAGATCGCTCGGCGGTCAATGGGAAAACTGTAAATGCAATGCAGATGCCCGCGAGATTAGAGCTTGAGTTCTGTCAGTGGGGTTTGAATTTATTTATATTTTTGCTCTTTTTATCAGTGAGAAATGTGGATAAGCATTTATGTGTATTTATTTAACGAAAAAAGGGGCTCGTTCAATTGTTTTGTTGTATTTGTTTCTGTATATTATTTATGGTACACGAGTTTTTCAGAATATCGCAGTTAAATTTTTCTGTTTTAAGAAAACACAAACAATAATTTTTCACAACTTTACTGTTCACCGATTAAATATTGAATAACTATTGCCGCCGAATTGTTTGAATGTTTATGAATGGCACTGACCAATATATTGAATAAACTGATAAAATGATATTTTGTTGTAATCATTTTTATTATTATATATGTAATTGCTTCTGTTTACATAAGATTATAAATATTTTTGAATTCGCTCTGCTGATTAAGAAAATGTTGATCAACGGAATTCAAGCTTATCAGCGGGGCGGCTCATATGACGCATAAAGACAAATTCGCACAAAATGCGAACTGTAACAAAAGCGTCTATAGTTCTAAAATAAAACGATTGAAACAAGGGTTGCTGCTTAAGTTCATAGATACTCAGGCTGAATAAACGAATTTGAAGGTATAATAGATCAAAGCTAAATTTACACATCAAAAGAAAAGCGAAAAGTCCATTTAATAAAGCGGTAACGAAAAACTTCGCTTTCTGCTGCATTTTTCTAAAGCGTGATTCACTAAATTTTGCCGAATTTTGAAATCCAGATTTTTACCGCAGTCAATTATTGAATTTTTTTCGTTTGAGTGATTCACTAACTTGGTTTTAACAACACTTGTTAACTATTTATTCAATTCAAGGTATATCTATGGTAGTGAAATATCAAAACTTACGAAAAGATCATAGAGGAATTGAAAAAAAGCCAAGTAATATTGATTCACGCCACAAATTTTGTGTATATTTCAGCAAAGTTAAGTATTTTTTTATATTATTTAAGTTATTTCTTCTATTTCTTAATATATTTCTTCAAAATGGCGTCAACCAGCTAGGCAGCACCAGGCCCACCACTCTTGCATGATTTGCAGTTACTTTCCGCGATAAACTATACGTCACAGACTTAAGTGCCCTTTGCTTTGAAAAAAAAATCACAAATTAAACTTCGAAATAATAATAATTTGTGTGTTTAAGTCAGTAAATAAATTTTAGTTTCAATTTATGCAACAACTTCTCATCAGCTTAACCGCATCCAAACAGACCAAGAAAAATTGCCAATCGTCAAGATCGACAACGATACTAGCTGGGATTATTTTATCGAGTTTAGGGCTCCCAAAAAGCTAGTGTTAGAATTGTTAAAATTATTGTTAAGCTAAGTTACCGGTGTCAAATTTTGTTGAAAAAGTTAATGCATCGCGCTACTGGTTTCGCCCAGGATAAAAACACTTACGAGGTATAACCGTTCTCTCTGGTCGGCCATGTTTTTTTTTGCGCAACATAATATTTGAAAATCAATCTCAGAACAGAAGGAAATCATAAAATAAACAAAGTAAAATATTCAAATTTGTTTTTTTTTAGAAAAGATACATGTATGCGGCTATTTTCTATGAATCAACATAATCGATTAATGCTGCCATAACATAACGCTAAAGCCATAACCATATCATAGCCAACCAATTGGTTTTTGGCTTGTCGCCATATCCATAACCTAAAAACATTTGAGTTGGAGAATTTATTAACTTTTTGTAGATTTTATTTATTTTTTTGGATACGTTTTGACACAGAGACTTATTTTTTGTGGTATATGTTTGTAATTTTTTGCGTTTTCTTCATTTTTATGAAATTTTCACGATTTTTAGGTTAAGGCACCAATAACTGATGTCAATTTGATATGGATAAGTAAAAATATGGTTATGACTGTGGCGTTATGACTATGTCAACTTTAATTCGGGCTTAAATCAAAACGCTGAGATTGTTCCCTGATTAATTTAGATTTTGAAATTTTAAGACAATAGCTACTGCCAACAGCTTATCGGAAAGATAAGTTTAAAAGTGGTGAAGCCTATCTTGAGAAGCAAACAAAGCCTGGTTGATCGAAGCAACTTTTTAATCGGAAGATTGATCTTTATAACGGCAATAATCCAATTTTATACTTTACATTGCTATTAGACTTACGTAGCAACCCTCGTAAACAAATTTATGTTTCTTCCGTCCTTACAAGCACGACATCAAATAACTCTACACGTAAGTAAGTAAACACGAAATAAATAGTTTATAAACGTTCTTTGCTCCGCTGCCAACCGTTGACTATCTCAGAATTGTATATTGATGATAATTTCCACCCGTAATGCTGAACACTATGTCAGGGTTGCAGCTTTCACTTCGATCGAAAGATTTTACTAAATTTTCTTCCTAACACTACACATTTTATTTCATGGAATTTCAATACCGAGATTCATAAGTCTTAGCCGTAGAAAGATAATGTTATTTGTTTACCCTAGAAAGATAACGTATGCCTGAGGGACGTGTTCCAGTTTAAGGACCCTAAAGATATAAAAAAAAACTTATATATTTTTTTTTGGTTTTTTTCTAATCATTTATTTGATATATATTCACTTGTTTTAAATGTTTTTTAAAGAAAAATATTGTTTTTTTAATATATTAAAAATTAAGTTTGACTTGTCTTGGACTTGTCCTTACAAAAATCAGTTCTTTTCGAAGCACCTTAGTTTATAGCGAAAAAATTAAAATAAAATACATTTTTTTGTACTTCAATTGAATTTATTAACTGTTTTAAACTATACTTAAAAAAATATTAGCTAAAATTACCATTTAAGGCAAAAATTACATATAAAATTTGTAGTCACGTAAAAGATAACGATAGGTCTCTTAGACGTATTTTTAAAAAACAATCGTATATATTTCAGGAAACAAAAAAATTACTACTGAAAAACACCCCCACTGACAAGCTGGTAATGGTAGCTGAGAAAACTGAGAATGAGAATGTTCTCTCTTTACGATTGTGGGAGACTGAGAGCAAAATTAAAACGACGTACGTCTCACAGGCGTACGTTATCTCTCTAGGGTTAATATGGTAGCCCTGTTTATTTACCTGACCATTGTTTAGAACATATCCTGCAAAATATCAAAGAAAATTATGCGTAAAAAAGAAATTTTTTTATTACTGTCTAATTAGTTGTACTTATGTCCTTGTTTCCTTCCGTTCACTTTTCGCGATCATTGTGGATAAAACAAATGTAATATCTTACCCGTCAGCTGTCTGACAGGATGTTCAAGATGGCTACTTTTTATCGTTTTGGCAGCGTTTTGACAGGAGCTTCAATATAGCGGTACATAAGGCCGGCTATCTATCAGTGATAGAAAGATATACAGAAGAAGAAGACGACAGTAAATTAAAAATCTGGTGATCGGTTATATTTGTAATTTTGACGTCTATGCAGAAGTTATCACACTTGTCTTATCCACAATTTTCGCGATAGCCTTTTTGTTACAATCTTGTTCATATAAGTTTTTACTTAAAAGGCGATGCTGCAATATTTGGGTATTGATACACTATATTTTTCATTTATAATGATTTCGACTTACAATTGGCATTATCAATATTCCGTTGAGATACAGTCGACTAGTGATAGAACGATGCGAATACTGAGTGAGAAGTATCGATACTTTTCCAAAAAAAACTCGATGGTTTTTTCCAAGTACTGAGTACAGCATCGATACTTTACTACGATACTTTACCAAGTGCCGATGGTATACATGTTTTAAATCAACAAAGTTCTGTCCATTAACGTCATAACTTGAACATAAACTGAGATCATCGACGATGCTGTAAAAGCTCCGCATTAAACTTAAATTGATTCTTTGGTAATAGTGGAATGGGAGATGATTTCTGCATATCGTGGTAAAAGAAAAGTGTGTGTTTCTTGTCCAGAATCACTAACTCCAACAAAATTATGAAAAGCTGCTAACTCCATAAAATTCAATTCACTTTTAACTTTTCATGCGGTAAAGTTTTATCGTTCTACTGTGAAATTTTGGTGAATGGAGTTAGCAGCTTTTACAGCATCGTGGACGATATTTTGGTATTGAAAGTGGTCGAAATCAGATTTTATCCACGCTCATTTTCAAAAATGGAAAAAAGAACAATGCTTTAACAAATACTGATGAAGTGGAAAATCGAAAAGGAAAACTATTCTGATTCTAATTTGGTTAATATCTCAACAAACTTCAAAAATGGCATAAAAAAATTGATATTTAGACCGAGCTTCTCTTCCAAATTGCGTCGTGCTTTTTTTATTTTTTCTTATAGATTGAGAGGACGGGACCTACGTATTTATGCCGATTTCAAACGATATCTGGATGGCAGATAAATTGTCACTGGGATGCTTTTCATGGGAGAAATACACTCGGAGTGCTTGCGAAACCACTGCCGGGGGCAACCCCGATTAGAAAAACTTTTCTAACGGAAAACCTGTTTAATTAAATGTCACAAGTCGTTCAAAAATCTTTTAACTCATTTAATGTTCATGACGTTTCTCTTTGTATCTAAATGTATCCTCAAAATCTATGTAAGAGCACACTTAAGAGTATATAAAGTTCGATTTCGTCCAAACTTAAACTACCTTTCTACTAAATTCAAACATACGATCTCATTTAAAAAAAATTTTATTCGCTTTAGATAAAAATTCCGAAGTACTTACTTAGATCGAGTATATTTGATACATTTTACTGAGTATGAGTACTATCATCGATTCTTTTATCAGAGTATTTTATATGAGTACCGGTATCGATACTTTTTCTAAAAGTTCTATCACTAATCATGACCTTACGCCTATTATATAATCGTTGCCAAAAACGTTTTTAGTATCATTTCTGTTATGAAACCACCTAATTCAGTACTGTTATCGAAAATTCACTGTCTAAAGATTATTACAGTAATAATAAGCGGTTTAAGACCCTCTTTTCAAAGAAAATGATGTTTCTACCTCAGTGCAACATAATAGAAACCTTTTTCAAAGCGCGAACACAAATAGAGTGGTTCATTTAAAAGAGGTCCTCGGCCCCCAAATTCAGACTTAGTTTGTATGTTTACAATTTTTAGCCTACAGATTGTATCTGCACATAGCTTGATCTATATTTTTTGAAGATTACACTTTCATTGGTAAAAAGTGTTTTAAACGGTTTTATTTAGCTTGACTTGACAGGCTGGTTGGCTGGCTAGTTGGCTAGCTGGCACGAATTTTGTAATTGAAATTTAAGTAACTTCCCGATAAGCTACAAGCCTGAAACTTGGAATATATTTCAGAACCCGATGACAATGCAATAATAAGAAAAAATCGCCGCTAGGTGGCGCAAAGATCGAGATATTCACAAAAATAGTATTTGTGGTCCGATTAGCTCACATTTGGAACTCATAATGCATACAAGAATAGAAAGCGACCTATGAAAAAAACTCGCCGCTAGGTGGCGCAAGGATCGAGATATTCCAAAAATCGTATTTGCGGTCCGATTTGGCTCATATTTGGAACACATACTACATACAAGACCTATGAAAAAATCGCCACTAGGTGGCGCAAAGATCGAGATATTCAAAAAAATCTTTGCGCCACCTAAACAGCTAGAAAATAATTAGATAGGTCCTAGGTATTAGTCATCACACTCCTCATCAATCTAGGGCGTTGCTCTCTAGCTTTTAGTATTATTATTACTTCATGTAAGTATTGTTTCCAATAAAACCGTTTAACTTAAACATTTTTTTTTAAATTATTTTATTTATATATTGATCTACATATATAATATTATAAACATATAACTTACTTATTTACTTACTTAATTGGCGCTTAACCTTTTAAACGGTTATGGCCGTCCAACAAGACACGCCAGTCGCTCCTTCTCTCTGCCAACCGGCGCCAATGGTCACACTAAAGGAGTTTAAATCGTTTTAATCGTTAAACATATAAAGCTCACCATAATAGCGTAATTAATCTCTTTTATTTCTGTAATATAAAGATATTGGCACTTGGTTTTTAATTAGTAAAAACTTGTTTGTTGTATAAATGTTATAAAATGAAAATTCGAAAGTTTTTTCTTTTGAGCGTCTGGCAGCCCTGATCACAAAATAATGCTGGGTCGCACTCCGAAAACTTATTGAAGCGTATTAAGTGTGTTGCTGCAACATGTTGATGACAACATTTCACATTATAACAGACTTGTTTAGCTTGGAAATTTTTTAAAAGTGTTTCTTCTTTCTTATAATTTATATTTGGGAATATTTAATTTTTGCGCGCTTTTTAATTTAAGTATTTTGTAATTTGTTATGTATATATAAGAAAAAATAAATTGCGTATTTATGTATGTATGTATGTATATATACAGACGTAGAAGGTACTACACAATGCCTTTAATTAAATTCGTACTTTATTCATGCACAACAGTATTTGAACTGAAAGTACGCAATTTCGAGCTTCTCAAGTTCAAGACTAAAGACCATTGCAGTGGCGTGGTTGGTGCGTATACTACCGGAGACCACAGATTTTCTTAAAATTTTTTATAAAATTTTACCATTCCCATTTTGTTGTTGTTGTGGCAGTGCTTCACCCCATCCAATAGGTGGAACCACTTACAAATTGTTATCAATATCCTCTAACGCGGGCCCGAGGAAACTTGGTGTTTCAGCAAGGTTGGACCAGAGAGATAAGGGCGTTGGTTTCACATTGTATTTGAAAAGATGGTTGGTGACATTTGGCAAGTAGGGCATAAATGGAGTATGTCGGGGCTCAGTACCTCAAGTAAAGTACGCTTGAACTTATTTTTCAGTTCTTCACTCTATTTTAACTGAAGGTTTGGCTTAACTTAAGCGGCCGATCTGGCAGTGGTAAACTCTTTACTATATACCCAACAAGCATTTGGGCTTGAGTATCATTAGAGCTAATGTTTATAACTATCATACCTCTCTAAAATCTCAGAGTTGTTTCGAAACTGTTACTACGCTTATGCTTTTTTTCAACACCACCTCAACTCTATATTCCATAGAGGTTATCAACTGGAGAAATGTGCTGAATATTCGTTTGAGAACTATACATTTATCAAAATTTCTAAAAGGTTCGAGAATATTTTGAGAATGACGTTAAAGAACTATAAATTTTAGAAAACCTTTCAAAGGTTGGACAGTGATTGGAGAATGATGTTGGATATCAAGTTCACAACAGGATAGAATATTTGCAGAAGGCTGGAGAAATGTATTTTAACCGGAGTTTAAATTTGACTAGAGATTAGGCAAACTCAGTTTAACTTAACTTAACCAACTACCGAAAACCCGAAACCTGGACCTAAGAGTTTAAGCTATGACAGTATCAAGATCGAGGTTGAGCTATAGGGGCGCGCGTCTCCTTGGGGAGGTTGCTTTCCTGGTTACTCAGCATTTCAGTTCTCTGTTTTATGGGGAGTATTCTCGCCTCACTGTATAGCTGATGTCCCGTAGAGATAAGAACATATCCCGCGGCAGTCCTGAGAGCGGTGTTTTTACAGGCTTGCAGTTTCCACCAGTCGATTGCTTTGTAAGTAGTTATAAGCGTTTCTTTATCTTTGCTCCAAGTGCTGCCGGTACTTTAGGTACGATTGCGGCTGAATGCCCGCCTAAACGTAGGTTCCGATCGAACGTTACACCCATTATTTTTGGATGTAAAGCAGTCGGTAGCGTATTGCCATCGACGTGGATGTCCAACACGGTCGACAGTTACTCTGTATAAGTTTTAAATAAGATCGCCAAGGATTTGGTAGGTGACAGTGGAAATACTATGGAGATAACTGTTGATTTTATAGCATAGCTCATCAATGGGGCGGGACCTGTCGCCGTTATCGTGCAGTCATCGGCGTAGGACACAGTGGGAACTCCTTTTTTGTGCGGAAGGGGGCTACGATATATAAAAGTTAAACAAAAGTAGGGATAGAACACCACGCTATGGTGTCCTTGTTTAATTCTCTCGGGTTTTGATGCTACGTTCCGGAACGGCACCGATGCCTGCCGACCATATAAATATTTTGCAGTCCACCTTTTTGACTGGAAGGAAAATTGTACCTTCGAAGTCTTGCAATAACGTGCTTTGTCAAAGGCTTTTGATAAGTCTAGCGCTGCGAGTATTGTTCTATGGTGGGATTTTCGATTCGTCCCTTAATTTATTTGTATGTTGATGGCGTTTATCATGGTGGGGTGCTGTGCAATTTTCGGAGGCGATGCTGATGATCGGCAAGTCACAGTTTTGCGGTGAAATAAGGAAGCAGGACGGCTCCAAGTGTCTTGGCTATTGGCCATAGGATAGATATCGGACGATATGAGTCCCTACGTTACCTGGTTTCCTAGGATTTAGTAGCGGTATCACCCTCGCAACTTTTCATTTTCCAGGTAAGAGCGGGACCCAAGCGCGGAGTGTCCAAGATCATGCGTAGGTCTTACAAACTTAGACTAACAAAGTACCTCCTATCATTAAAAAGAGAGGACTGCAGACTCATGGATATTATTCTGACTAGACCTGCCTTCTGGCATCACATGCCTTTAAATTTGGCTTGCTCGGTGATAGCAGATGTAGGAAGTGCGGGTTGGAGGAGGTAACGACCGATCACGTTTTGTGCTCGTGCCCTGCGCTTGCCAGGCAAAGGCTCCAGATATTAGGAGTGATACGGACCCCCAGTGAACTAGGCGGCAGGTATGCCTGTCGTAAGCGGCGAATAAAATACCAAATTGGTTGAAGGGGTTGAGTAGCGCAATGTTTTCAAGGAGTCGCCAGCGCAATATATAGTTTCTCCAAACCAATTGTCAGCCTCACCAACCCGTGGCGAATTCTGTTTCTTTAACAGACGAGGCTCTGGCGATCCCAAGTTCCTCATGGATTTACGGGGTGGGAGGGCGGTATGGCCTAGAAGGTTTCATGTGGTCATATCAAATCGTTCCCGAGATGGCCGGGCTACTAACTTAAAGGTTTTTGTTACAGGAACGTACCGGATCTGCATCCGGCAAAGGACCATCAGCATCGGTAACACTCCCAAAGGCCTTCGGGGAGCGTCCTTATCGCTACAACAGCAACACCAGAAGTGATACGGCTGTCAGGACCTTTTTATTTGTATTTGCAAAGAGGACGGAATTATTTTATAACATAGGTCCTGGTTTTTAATAGGATTTTTCAGGTTGGTAGTTAAACAAACTTGCGTTGACACTACGGACTCATTCAGTCAATGTGAGATCCTCATGGACCGGCAAGCCCAACCAAACCTAGCTCGGCCTAAGCACTGTTTGTACAAGTATGGCTACAAGTAATGGAATTCACTAACTTATAACGACGCGATTTGTCGGGATTTTAATTAACGATTTTGTCCCTTGCCTTATCGATTGTACTATTCACCAACTTAGTTTTAACGACTCGAAATAAATGATATTTAAACTTCGTTTTAATAGTAGAGAGGTGGCAGCACAGCTTAACGAAACCTAAAAAATGCGAAAAGCACAAAAGGAATGCCAAAAATAAATAAACTCCCTATACTAACTGCTTTTAAAAGTCATTATTGTGCAAGTTTTTACATATTTTAACAAAAGGTAAGTGAACGCGGTATTAATTTCTTTTTTTTTCTCTGTTGATATCGAAGTTATTCTTGTACCCCTTAATTGACCATCAAGTTGAGAAATAATATCCTGAGCCAAGTCTGGGGTTAGTCGGTACAGCTTTCGAAACTCCGTTGCATTCAAGTGGAATGGGTTATCTACTTCTCTATGAACGTATCTGTATACTGGCGATGGACTTAGTAATTCTTCATCTTGTGATAAAACGTACGCCAAGTACTCAAACGCCATTTGATTTATAAAGCAGCTTTTCGTGTTTGAAAGTATTTATTTAAAGTTCCGATTTTCTTTTTTAACTAAAATTGCCAGAAATATTAAGTCCGTCCAATTTACTTGCCGTTTATTTAACAACACAGCTGATCGTCGATAAACAAATATCGATACAAAATGGTTACTGAATAACGAAATCGTTATAGTTATCGATTCGCAAATAAAACGATGGCAAATGTGGTTTAAAAAGTTAGTGAATTCCACTACAGCTTTCCTCTCCGCATCCGCTCAGCACCAGTTCGGGGGTGGTCATTACACCTGTAGTCCGAAACTAGTGCTTTGCTTAATTGTCTCCCATACTCCCTGCAGGGTAGTTACACAAATAATAACTTGCCTAGTCAAAACGTATCCAAAACTTAAATTTAAATCTTCAAACAGTGTTCTCTATTCAGTGGCATACAAATTATGTAAAGTTATTTGCCGATATACGCCTTTCAAAAAGGGGGTTTTGGCCTCTAAATATATGTAGATTTTGGGGTGCATTTAAAACACTGAGTACGCAGTTTTTGTATACTAGAGTAAACTTGAGGTATGTCTCACAAATAATATATTTTTACTGTCCCACAGTGTTGTTATAGAAAATGTTAAACAATTGCTTTCCTTAACACGTTTTCGTGGTATGATTGGTGAATTTGGCCGTGGTTTTGGTCTGTTTTATCATGGTTCAATTATGTACAGGTTGGCTCATCTCATCAGCTGATTTTATTTATATCATTGCATGGTCCATGGTTCAACTATACACAGGTTGGCTCATCTGTAAAGCAACAAATATGTCTGTTCAAATTGTCAAAATCTGTGTATTGGTGTTGGTGCGAATGGTATGGAATGGAAACATAAAACTTAGCAGTTTTTGTATGTGTACGTAAAATGTTGCCAATGTGTTGGTTTCATTTTGAGTTTGCCATCTCCTTTTGACAATCCCTTGGACCATGCAATGACATAAATGAAATCAGCTGGTGAGATGAGCCAACCTGTACATAATTGAACCATGGCATGGTCGAAGGGATTGTCAAAAGGAGATGGCAAACTCAAAATGAAACCAACACATTGGCAACATTTTACTTACACATACAAAAACTGCTAAGTTTTATGTTTCCATTCCATACCATTCGCACCAACACCAATACACAGATTTTGACAATTTGAACAGACATATTTTGTTGCTTTACAGATGAGCCAACCTGTATATAGTTGAACCATGGTTTTCATAATTTCTGCTGACATACACAAGAATATTGCTAAAAATCTTCGAAGTGTTCTCATCATGGCGCAACGCTACAAGGTGGCAGCATGGGACAGCTGATTATAAACTTTTTTTATTTTATTTGATACATCAACTTCCGGCGCAGTACGATTTTGACATTTGTCCATCGAATTTACAAAACCAAGTACATGAAATTTTTATTTATGTTTGTAGGTATGTCACCATGCTGCCACCTTGTATCGTTCCGCCATGGTTCTCATTTAGGGTCGTTGTCACTATTCCCAGTTAACGCTAATTGGCCTTTATCTGACAGATCACCGAACGGTTTGTATTGTTCCGATACCACCTTGTACCCGATACTTGCACTCATTAAAAAGCTCTGTAAAACTTATGAAAATTAATCCGTTACTTACTATAAAAGCATTGGATTACAGTGGACCTAGTGATGACCTTCAAAAAAGGTTCAATTGAGGCCAAAGCGCGATATCCAGATCACAAGAAAACACTCGAGAAATATTTTATTTTCCTCTTGCAACACTAACCGCCGTAGGCAAGCATTGGCTACTTTATTACATTAGTACCTGGGTGACCAAGCTTTGCTCGGTATTCTTCATTATTATGAATATTCAACTTGTTTTATACATATCTGTGGCCTTATGCAATAACCGCTTAAGTCGACTTAAGAAGAATTTGAGTTATTAGTGGTATGGTGTTCGCGAGTTAAAGCTACATATTTGTGTCCAGCCAGTATCCGTCTAGGTAAACTAATAGAGAAGTTATTAGCAAGTGCATAATCGCCGAACTCGAAACTGTACTAATTTACATTTGCATAAGTAGCTTATGTATTCTCAAGAAAAATTGTAAACATTTATATTGTGTTGCATAATACGTCTATCTCGAGATAAGCGGTTATTGCAAACATATATTCTTAACAAAGCGGCACATTTTAGTATAAAGTAGAAATAGCTTAAGTCGTAGTAAGCGATTATTGCAAAATGGAAAACTTACAAAGTGGAGCTATAAATATAATCAGGTTTTTATTGTAAATTTTTTATGTCGCGAATAACGGACCTCTATCGAGATAAGCGGTTATTGCACCCATTGTGCAACACGTTTGAGTTCTTAAGTCTACTTAACTTTTTTTTAGTACAATCAAATAGCACACATCCAATGTACTTATCACAAACTATCATAGCAGATGTTTCATTAAAAAAATAAAAATGAAAAAAAGCCTTTTCTTTCCCTGGATTTGATATCACAACCTTCCGATCGCAAGCAAGTCACTTTACTCGTCCGCCAAAGCTACGATGACAGTTTGCATAGTATGTAGCGTAGCTTTAAAATTGTCGGTATTCGAACATGAAATCTTAAAATTTGTAGCAAAATCCTTATTCGTTAGTCAAAGTGGTTTTTGTGTTTGGGCAGAATGTAAAAATGTTTGTGTGATTTTGAGAAACGTTAAGCTTTTTTCATAGCGGGTAGACGATTCTACCTTGAAGGTTTTTATACTTAGAGTGCTTTGCACACAGAGTATATTAACTTTGATTGGATAACGGTTGGTTGTACAGGTATAAAGGAATCGAGATAGATATAGACTTCCATACATCAAAATCATCAGTATCGAAAAAAAAATTTAATTGAGCCATGTCCGTCCGTCCGTCTGTCCGCTAACACGATAACTTGAGTAAAATTAAGATATCTTCACGCGTTTATTTGGACCCAGGATAGATTGGTAGTGAAAATGAGCGAAATCGGATGATAACCACGCCCACTTTTTATATATATAATATTTTGGAAAACACAAAAAACCTGATTATTTAGTAAATACACCTAGAATGTAGAAATTTGACGTGTGGACTGATATTGAGACTCTTGATACAAATTTTTAAAATGGGAGTGGCACCGCCCACTTGTGATTAAATCAATTTTACAAATATTATTAATCATAAATCAAAAATCGTTAAACCTATCGTAACAAAATTCGGCAGAGAGGTTGCCTTTACTATAAGGAATGCTTTGAAGAAAAATTAACGAAATCGGTTAAGGACCACGCCCACTTTTATATAAAAGATTTTTAAAAGGGTCGTTGACGAATAAAATAAGCTATATCTTTGCAAAAAAGACCTTTATATCAATGGTATTTCATTTCACAAGTGGATTTATAACAGTAAATAGGAACAACTTCAAATTAAAAAAATGGGCGTGGCACCGCCCCTTTTATGAATGAGCAATTTTCTATGTTTCGGGAGCCATAACTCGAAGAAAAATTAACGGATCGTAATAAAATTTGGTACACAAATTTTCCCTATAGCAAGAAATATTTCTAGAATAAAATAATTAAAAAAAATTTTTAAGTTAAACGGTTTTATTGAAAACAATACTTACAAGAAGTAATAATAATACGAAAAGCTAGAAAATAGTTAGGTAGGTCCTAGGTACTAGTCATCACACTCGTTATCAATCTATGGCGTTGATCAGACAATTAAATAAATGTTAGGCGTAGCATAACCTGATTAAAGGCTCCATTACTGATACTTAGCATAGACTTGACTTGCCTTGGCGTAAACTTGGCAACTTAGCCACGATTATACTCCACTTGGCGCATAAAATCTGGCATCATAATCAGCGTTGAAATTTATTTTTAAATAAATGTCAATTTGTATGACAAAATGTCAAAATGAAATGGAAACAAACAAATGGCATCTCAAAATGTAAACGTCACTTAGAACTTACATAGAAAATCAAAATTCAACAGACTTCTAAGTCAAGTTAAGTTTTGAGTAATCAGTAACATGCAATGTTCATTTAACAGAACTGTAAATGACAGTTCGCAAGCCAAGTCAAGTCTATGCTAAGTATCAGTAATGGAGCCTTAAGGTTCAGTTGGTTTTACTTATGACTATCAATAGAAATATGACGCGTCCAATTTATTTATTTAATTTTCTGATCAACGCCATAGATTGATAAGGAGTGTGATGACTAGTACGTAGGACCTACCTAATTATGTTCTAGCTTTTCGTATTATTATTACTGCATGTAAGTATTGTTTTCAATAAAACCGTTTAACTTAAAAATTTTTTTTTAATTATTTTATTTTCAAGTTTTTAGTCTTTATTTAATTGCCTATTATTTCTCATTCTATTTAGTTCATTTAGTGACTCATTATTACAAGGACTCTTTCCTGACAATTTGTTACAATCTAAGTCCTCAATACATAATCCTTCCAAAGACTTTACTCGACTCTGCGTCACGTATGCTTGTCCCTCCTCCAACTCCAAAATATTTTGATGTCACTTCTACCGGACTATATGCAATATTTGTTCCAAATATGATCCAAATCGGGCATCATAGGTCGCTTTCTATTCATGTAAGTATTATGTGCTCCAAATATGGACCAAATCAAATCGGACCACAAATACGATTTTTGTGAATATCTCGATCCTTGCGCCACCTAGCGGCGATTTTTTTGATAGGTCGCTTTCTATTCTTGTATGTATTATGTGTTCCAAGCATGAGCCAAATCGGACCACAAATACGATTTTTGTGAATATCTCGATCCTTGCACCACCTACCGGCGATTTTTTTCATAAGTCGCTTTTCATTCTTGCATGTATTATGTGTTCCAAATATGAGCCAAATCGGCCCACAAATACGATTTTTGTGAATATCTCGATCCATGCGCCACCTAGCGGCGATTTTTTCTTATTATTGCATTGTCATCGGGTTCTGAACTACATTCCAAGTTTCAAGCTTGTAGCTTATCGGGAAGTTACTTAAATTTTAATTACAAGATTCGTTCACAACGGCCGTACATGCAGCCTGCCTGTCAAGTCAACCTAAATAAAACCGTTTAAAAAATGGACGAGATCGGTTAAAGAACACGTCCACTTTTATATAAAAGATTTTTAAAAGAGTCGTAGACGAATAAAATAAGCTATATCTTTGCAAAAAAGACCTTTATATCAATGGTATTTCATTTCACAAGTGGATTTAAACAGTAAATAGGGAACAACTTCTATAAAACTAGTCTTATTGAAATTGAGCCTTTCAAAGTTTTGATTATTCTAAATAGAGGTTCAACTATATGTAATTTATTTTAAAAAATTCCATTGCTCAATGAAGGGGTTATAATGAAACTTAGCTCACTATACTTATTCACTTTCATACCTAGTACATATTGTTAATTAATGCAATAATATTTTTAAATGTTGACCTAGGCTCTAAGAGTCGTAGTAAATAAATTAAATAAATAAACATAGACATGAGTGCAATGACCCCGAATTTTCCTTTAACTTTTTCTAATTTGTGGAGTGAGTTTTTATATTAAACTTTTTTTTATTTTTAAAATAAAACTAACAAATGAAATATTTATCTCGAGACTGCATATTTCCGTTTTGAGTTAAGTTGTTAGGTTCGTACGTTTACTGTTTGCAATAAAAACCTGTGTCGATATAAGTTATGATCAGCATAATTTAAATCAAAATGTGCAATGACGGCTTAACCTCCTGCGTACTTTTGTCCTACACATAGTACATTGAATTTAAAAAAATCTAGAGCGTTTTTTAAAACTGGCATCATTGAAATATTATTATTATGATACGCATTGGCATCTTAGTTTATGGAAAAAAATCCAAACGTCAAATATTATTTTACAGTTATTATAAATATGGAGTGCATAAAAGAACGTGATAATAAGCGTCAGCGCAGAGGTAAGTTAATTTGTATTTATCTAGTGGATTATTTCGAAAATCAGTGCAAATCAGTGATAATTTATTTAACAGAATTGTGAATTGCTTGTTTAAAACCATTATTTCATTGAAATACCAAATAGTGTACTTATAATACTGAAATGCATTTCGATGTCCTTTGCAAAGTACAACAGTATTTAATTTAAGTTAATGGATATGAGTGCTCATGTACTCTATGAAGTACATCAAACTTTTTTTCTATTCCTTTGCAGCTATAACTGAGGATGAGATAATTGCAGCGTTGGAAAACTCGGATTTGATTTTTCTAGTGACGACGAAGATAATGACCCTGATTTTGTGCCTGGAGAATTGGGACAAGAAACCAGAAACCGCATTGAAATTGATACCGATAGTTCGGATGAAAATGAGGAGACTGTGCACACTCCACTGGCTTCTCCGAGAGAATTGCATGATTACCGTCATCGTCTGTTTTAATACGTAAAAGAAAACGTACATTGCAAAGACCATATGGCCGAAGACGGAGTTCATTATCTAGCCGGCGGATAAGTATCGAACAAAATGATCCTGGAATTCAGCGCACTTGGGTTGAAAAACACACTGGAATCAGGAACTAATAGCCTAATGAAACCTGCTTACCTTGAGAAAAATACTGAAGAATGGGAATGGGTGCCAGTTCTATGACCAATATATAGATGACAACATTCTTGCTGATATGGTAAACTGCACTAATAGAACACATATTTTAGAAACTGGAAAATCTATGGGGCTTACTGTAAGTGAACTGAAGGTCTATATTGGTATTACCATGGTCATGTCCGCTTTACAATATCATCAAATTTCAATGTATTGGTCCAACAAGTGGAAAGTTCCTATAATAGCAACGGCAATGTCACGCAACAGATTTTTTTCATAGCGTCTGAGATTGAAATGCGTTTACGACTTTGAAGTAACACCGGAGCAAAAATTGCAGAAAATCTGGAAAGTTCAGCCATTATTTGATCGCATTTTGGCTGGATGTCATGAACAGAATCGTCCACAAGAAATGAGTATTGATGAAATGATTATACCTTTCACAGGGAAATGTCCCATTCGACAATACTGTCCCAACAAACCAAACCCTGTGGGGCTTAAAGTTTTCGTCTTAGCAACACCAAAAGGCATTGTTTGCGACATGACTATTTATCAGGGGGATACTACATTTCCAATTTGGTAAGCAACGGATTTAATTGGGAGAAGCAGCTATTATTGATCTTACAAAAACACTGGTGCCAGGACATTCACTGTTTTTCGACCGTTTCTTTACCACTGCAAAGCTGTGTGACGAATTACTGAAGCTTGGATTCCATTGCACAGGCACTATTATGAAAAATAGAGTTCCGAAAGATTATGTACTGACTGAAGAAAAGTTGTTCAAGAAGAAAGAAAGAGGAAGTAGTGAGGTAAAGATAAGACAAGATCAAAACTCGCCATAACGATGTGGCTTGATAATAAACCAGTCTTGATGATGTCAACATGTTATTACGGCCAGTACCATGAAGAATGTAAGAGATGGTCTAAGAAGGATAAGCAATATGTAACAGTAAAAGGCCTGATGTTATCAAAAAGTATAACGAAAATATGGGAGGTGTGGATCTCGCTGATAGAATGCTTTCGGTTTGCCCATCGCGTAACGTACAAGGAAGTGGACCATCCGTGTAATCTCTCATTTGTTTGATTTATGCGTGGTAAATGCTTGGCTGCAGTATAGGCAAAATGAAGTGGAGAAGGGGAGTACCAAAAAGAAACATTATACAGATGCGAGAATACAAAATGAATTTGGGCACAAAACTCATCTCTGAAATGAGGAAGAAGACGACACTGAAGCTGAAATGAGTTACGATGAACTTGAACCGCAGCATAAGAAGCGCAAAGTCTTAATAAAGCCAGTGCCTACTAAAGCAACTCGTACTAAAGGGGTTGCGCATCTGCAGAATATGGCCCAAAGCAAAGCCGCTGCAGAAAAACTGGATGTGAAAAAAAACAACAGTATTTTGCAAAAATTTGAAATTTATCTCTGCTTCACGCCGGATCGAAATTGCTTTTCAAAGTTTCATGAAAATTGTTAAGTGAAAAATGATATATTTTTATACTTTTCTCATTATTATATTACAACTATTGAATTAATGTAAAGTTTTTGTTATGTTTTAGTAAAGAAAACGAATTATTTTTTTGTTTATTTAAAAAACTACAATAAAACTAAAGTTAATGAATTAAAAAGTGGTGTATTGATTCAATTCTCATGTCCTTTATATAGGACATAGCGAAAACCCACTTTTTACCGTTATATTAATTTTTTTATTATTATTTCCATAATAAGTAATCTTCAAGAAGTGCAGAAGTAAAATTTTGTAAAGAAATTCCAAAAAGTTTAGGTTTTGTACGCAGGAGGTTAAGTCGATGTAAGATGTAAGTGTGCATATTTTAAAATTAGCAATAACCCACTAAGTTATTATAATGCAAAAATTTCTTGTAATACACAAGCGTTTTAAAAACGAGTTAGTGGCCTTTATTAACCTTACTTTAAACCATCTGATTCACGAACTTTGGATGTAGTACCTGTCTTAAATTTTCTCAAATATACACTTAAACCTTAAATATCAATTTGCGGCAAACTAAAATATAACACTTAAGCGGTTATTGCAAAAAAGCACAGATATATTTTTACTTATTGTTGAGTTCCTTTAAAATAGATTTCAAAAATATATAGATCACTAGCGACAAAAGAGCTTGAAACAAAATTTAAACGGGTAATTACAACCTAGAGTCTTTAGAATTTTAACTTAAATATACTTCTTAAAAGCTTCAAGAGAATATGTGCACGTAGTATTATTTCGCCTACACATTGCCTTAATAACCTAGTCGCATAATCGCATTATTCATTTTTGAATAGTTCAAAATCAATACAAAGATTTGTCACTTACATTTCGTATCTGAATTCAAAACTATCTAGACAATTTTACTCAAATGGGTCAAGCCGCAATCCTCAGTGACAACACCTAGGTGAAAAAGAATCTACCACACCATCGATGTACCAAATTTCACCCAAATCGGTTGATCTGTTTCCGAAATAGTAGTGGATATACAGATATAGTATAATTAGGTGAGGGGGCAACCCTAAGTGGCAACCATACTTAAAAATATCTCTATTGGAATGCGGAGTGAAATACCTTTCGTTTGATACCCATATTGGCATATCTCGTGGAATTTTTTTTTAATTTCATACACATGGCAACCTTGTGAAAATATTCTTAGTGGCAACACCTAGGTAGAAGGTCTTAGACCAAATTTCATTCAAAATTGCAGTCGTTTCCGCGATATTAATGGATATATAAAGAAATATAAATAATAAGGTGAGGTGGCAACCCTACATAAAAATTTATCAATTGAAATGTGGAGGTCTATATCTATCTCGATTAGTTTATGCCATTACGGGGTACTGTTTATGCGAACAAAATTAATATAATCTGTGAGCTCTGCTTAGCTGAGTATAAACAAAATTACATGAGAAATAATATGTGTATCAAACGAAAGGTGAGGTAAACGAAACGAAAGGTGAGTGAAAATAAGCAGAGCTCACAGAGTATATTTTGTTCGCATAACGGTACCCCGTTAACGGCATAAACTAATCGAGAAATTCATTTACCCATGTCCGTCCGTCCATCCGTCCGTCCGTCTGCCCGTAAACACGATAACTTGAGTAAATTTTGAGGTATCTTAATGAAATTTGGTATGTAAGTTCCTGGGCACTCCTCTCAGATCGCTATTTAAAATGAAAAATACAATTAATGTGTTTAGTAGAAAATGCCATATACTTTTGTCGATGTTATAAATTATTTATGTTTTTTGTCCAATAAACCGACTTCCTGAGGAAGGTGCAAATAGCACCGAAACATGTAGAAGAAAAAACCTTGTTTTTTGCTTAAAACCATCGGCCGAAAAGCTCCAAAATACACAAAAATGAACGAAATCGGACTATAACCACGCCGCCACTTCTCCGATATCGAAAATTTCGAAAAAGGTGGGTTGACCTTATGACGCAGAATAGAGAATTAGTAAAATTTTGGACAATGGGCGTGGCACCGCCCACTTTTAAAGGAAGGTAATTTAAACACAATTTTCCGATCACTTCCTTTATATAAGCGATTCAAAACGCAGTGAAAAATGTGTCTTTAAACACAGGCATATCCATTGTGAATTCATACATGTGAAAAATCTTTACATTCGACATCTTCTAATGGATTTCTAAATATACCTAAACATCTCGACCCCTTGTCCCATCTAGAAAACTCTTTCATGCTAAATATTACAACCTGATTCGTTCGAAGCTTCTAGGAAGCTTGGATTTTTTGAAATTTCACTGTCCCTGGAATATCTAGCAAGATTTTTGCCTTATGTCATCGAGTTATGTATGTTCCACAGTTTCAGGACTCTAGCTCTCCGGAAGTTAATTAAAAATGAATTGCAAGATTCCCAATTTTGTACTGAAATTACCGAAAAAACATGAAACGAAGCGAATAAAAACAAAGTAAAAATTTCGAACTGAACAATTTTAACTCATACGTCGCCACCAAAATTAACGACCCTCACAAGACATGTGAAAAATAACTGAATCGATGTTGCTTCACAGTTGTCGTCTTGAATGTTATCAGCCCTAATATGTTAATGTTTACGAAAAAATAAGATGTAAACAAATTGATCTAGTGATTGCATTTATTACAGACGATTGCAGAACCATAGACTTAGATGTGCACTCCAGCCAACCCAACAACTCATAGACGTAAATTGCATATATATATATATATATATATATATTATATATATGAATATGTGTACAATGCATATGTATGTTTGTATTTCGGTAATTATAAATAACTGTAAGAACGCATATATGTATGTATGTACATAAGCTACTATGGCAAACTTATTGCAATTCGTGCTTTTCAAAGAACCTTGATAAAACAATATGACAAATAAGAAATAAGTAATACTGTTTTCACACAGAAACTTAATGATCTCATTTCACCTTCTAATGAAATCTAAACTTTTGCTTTCACAGCAGCAGAGTATAAGCTGCTCGATTAGTATGAAGGATGAATGTCAAGCGAATAAACGCCTGCAAAAATCATGTGACCAAAAACGCACACAGACACACGAATTTTTGACAGGGGTGACGATTTGGAATGAAAAAAATTCTCCAAATGAAATAGCATGTGACAAATTTATCTTTCCCACAATGTATCGTGCTCTCTCGCACCTATTATTTTTATAGGATAGCAAAATACGTCATTTGCGTGCAAAAATTCGCTTGCCATTTTCTAATTCCGCAGACGAGACAGATTCAAAACATTTGGTGAGTCGACAAAATTTTCAATTTGAGAGTTTAAATGGAATGATCGACCGGAAAGATTTAAAATTAAGTGGGAGTCTCCCGATGACACTATATAGTAATATACATTGTTCAAAGTGCGCACTTATAGAATTTAAAAGTTATTGCGTAAGTATTGCAAAATTCAATACAAATTTTAGAACATGTATATACGTAGTATATATGTGGCAGCTACAGCTTTGTAATGTCATCAATAAATATAGTATATATATATATATATGTGCATGTTGCTACAAAAGCGCGATTGATTTAATAAAAACATTTATAATAAGTGAAAACAATGCAAAAATGAAATGTGAAATATACAAAAATGCAAATTAGTTTATCGTTGCCAATTTATATAGAAATGTATGTGGATTAAGGTTTGAAAGATGTGTATAATTGTAATTTAAAGTGATAGAAATTGCTAAATTTGCAAACTTTAACAACAAATACTTTAATATAAGTTTGCGCACTTTAAAATATATATATTTGTGATCGGGAGAACTCCCTCTTTCATTTGATACCAAGTTTTACCCGAACTCGGGGGTGCTATTCTATTTCCTAAAGTCTTTAAAACTATACAATGATTTTTGCTGTTATTTCGACAAAATGTTTTTGAATTTTGTTCTCATCGAAAGAATACATATATAGGCACCATGCCGCGAATTATGATAAAAGGTGGTGTGTGAGAAAGAAACACTGAGGTAAGCATTTGACGCGACTGGTTACTCTTGGCCGTTTATTAACTAAATGATAACTTTCAGGATGAAATCCTCAAAGCAGCTGTAATGAAATATGGCAAAAACGTGGTCACGTATTGCATCACTGCTGCACCGCAAATCTGCCAAGCAATGTAAGGCACGCTGGTACGAATGGCTTGATCATAGCATTAAAGAAGACAGAATGGTCACGGGAGGAGGATGAAAAGTTTTTGCATTTTGTTGTGTGGTGAATGTTTCAACATTTTCAAGGTTTGGCATTAATTTCATTTTTATAGTTATAATTATTTAAAGGTTGCATTAGAACAATACATTGATTTTGAAACGTGGCAGTGTTGAACAATTTTTTGAAGACAAACTGAGCTTCGTTACATGATGCTATAGGGAGGGATGGCTGAAGTTTTAAATGTGGCCACATAAATCGTTCCGCGAGGATGGTTCGGGCTGGCAGCTTTAATGGTGCCGCTGTGTTACCGGAGGCGTACCGGATCTGTATCCGGCTACCTAACGGGACCATCACATCGATAACACACTCCCCGCAAAGCCTTCCAGGAGCAACTATCGCTATAAAACAACAACATTGTGTCCATAAATCTCCGAAAAAAAAACTATAAAATTGTGTGTCAGTGAAATGATAATATTGCTTTGGTTGTTAGTTTTGATGGCATCGTCATCGGTTCCTTCTGATCGTATATGCCGGTTCTTTGCATTCTTTACATGCATAAAGTGCCGTTGAAGCTTCCTCACCCTATCCTCCACTGTTGAAGCTGCCATGACAGCTTACTGTCTAGGATCATTCCTAGATATTTTGTGCAAGGTTTCATCCCGTAGAGTCGCCCCCCTAACTTAGGCCTGGTCAAATAGGGGACCTATGTACCTCTTTGTAAACAAGACCATATGCACCGTCATCTGCGGTAAACCGTAAGTTTTGTCTCGGGTCACTCGTAGAATCCCCTAAGCAGGAGTTGGATAAGACGCAGCGTCCCACAAGCAGGAGGTGATAGCACCCCTCCCTGCGGAGTGCCCCGTCCACTAATTTCGTGGCCGCGTACAATCTTCCATGTGCGATGTAATCTTACTGCAGTTTAACATGCACAGTCGATCCCTCTGGTAAGGCTGGATGTAATACTTCAAACGCTAATAACGACCAATCAATAATCGCCATTTAGGAAAGCCCCGGCCAATGCTTAAGAAGACTTCTACGAGCATATTCCTTATATTGCCAGGCGATTTTCTCTCTGCTTATTAGCCACCTATGACAATGCGGTGTCTACTGACTTGCCTTGGTGTGTCCGCCTGTGTGTGCTGTGGAGAGCAGATCTTTTTCATCACACGTGGACTTTATCGTACACACTCTATCAGCCTCTCAAAGGTTTGAGCAGAAATGATGTAAGCTATGGGTCACTATAATCTTTGGGATACACGTGACCGATCTCCCACGCCTTTGCGTAGGAAAAGCTACACGAGCAGTTATCCAAGAGTGCGGTACAGGATTCAGTCTATGCACCCATCGAATATTATTTAAGCACATCTCACACGACCGCCCTGACTTGAAACTTGTAGCATGGCCGGCGGACATGTACCATCTGAGCACGGCGATTCACCTACACTACGAGATCCTCAGTAGTGTAATACGGCCAGCATATATGAATGCAGCTGTTTCCGGACCATTACTACAGCTCGCACCCGTCCTTCCGTATTGCGCATAGTAAACGCCAACCGCGCGCGCTAAGTCCAGAAACCTTCCTCCCGATGGAAGTCCACGCTCCTGGATCAGCGCGTAGGAGGAGGAGTGCGCTCGACGACACTTTACTGTGTTGGAGGTTTACTGTAGGACTCGCAGCACCAATGGGTGCTGTGTCCCCCTCCAGCACCTTCTCGTGACGTCGTCGTCCTCCCTAGCCTTTTGGTTTAGCGTGTATTCAGACAGCCCCCTTCAGCCTCGTGTACCTGTTGTGCACGGGTGTCCTCTGTGCGTACTCACAGCACCATCGAGCGTGTTGGCCCATCTAACACATTCGGGGTGGACGTGGCGGCTACTGTTCACCTGTCTTTTTCCCTGCGCTTATGAGTCCTTTGTGTCGACTCGCCCACGTCCAGCAGTGTTCGGACTTTATACCCGCGGACTGTCTTTTCCTGAGTCGCATATAAAATTTTGCCTGTAGCCTAAGGACATTTTTCCAAGCTGCGCGTACAAGGATATCCTGACCGCCTGCTTGTTTATTTGGAAGGTGTATAACTGTACACTTCGAGCATCGCATACGGCCGAG
Organism: Eurosta solidaginis; assembly: GCA_029619165.1. Taxonomy (NCBI): domain Eukaryota; kingdom Metazoa; phylum Arthropoda; class Insecta; order Diptera; family Tephritidae; genus Eurosta; species Eurosta solidaginis. The sequence continues at coordinate 7,159 of JARSSU010025726.1, read as the reverse complement.
ATACAGGAAGTACCTCCACTCCTGTGTCGTATGTTCGGATTCTGATTCTGCAAAAATTGCAGCTGTATCCTCCACGATCTTCATCACATCGCATAGCTATCCATACCTATCTTTTTGGTCACCTGGGGAAGTTTGCTGACTTGATCCACCATCTCAAATAACGACGCGCTCGTCGCTCCGGCCTTTAGAGGTTTGGCCAACCACTCCTCACGCACCGCATCGCGATAGCTCGCGATGTGTAGTCGCACTGGCTATCATCTTTCATACCATCTATACCCACGATCGAATCCAAAGCGGTTGGAGGAGCTTACGTGGTTATCCCGCATCATCTGAAGCATTAAGCTATGATGCTCCTTTATCTACAGATCTCCACCTTTCACTATGGAGTACTCTGTTCGCATACAAGGACTGCCTACGATCAACCAGTCAGGCACAGTCAGTGACATGACTGTGCCACATCACTCATCTCTCGGGAAAAGGCTGGCGTCTTAGTGTTATTTCCCTTTGCGACACCTCCGAGAAGCCGGAGGAGTCTTAGACTCCCTCTATGCACCTCCGAGCAGAGAAGTCTGGGATTCTTAGCGTTATCCTCCCTGCCTTTATGACTCCTACTTCCATAGTATGTGAACTTCACGCTCTGACTCGCAGAGACCCTTCGAGGTAGTTGCTACCTCCGATATGTGGGCCCATCTGTATACAGCATTGGGCCTACGTGTCTGTCTATATGGGACGACGTGCGTCTGCGGGTCTCTCGCGACTGCGACCTTCGTCTGACTCGAAAGTCAGGCTTGTCGCTTCCGCAGAACGTTAGCCTGTTCATTCTGCAATTCGACGCTCATTCCTCATCATACGATGGCAGACGAAACCGAGGGTTTCTCAGCAGAAAACCTTTTGAACTGCCTGTGTCGACCTACTGATATACCGCTTCTCATGAGCCCATCAGCACAGAGCGCTCGATGTCCTCTTCTGATTGTAGCCATCACCACGCACTCCAAGACGTTGTCCATATTCTTAGTACTGCGATCAGCTACTTCGAGAGAGATGCATTATAGCTCCGTACCATACTCCACTCCTTTCTACTCACTTTTTCTCATTTGTCGTGCTTCTAGACGACCAACAACCGCCAGTTCATTGATTATTAGCACACTACCTCTCGCTCCCCGAGTCGCGACGCATCGCTTAATGCGTGCCATGTTGCTCGGCTTGGCTGCGGCTCAGCCTCTCTCTTTCATCATCGTGCCTTAGTGACATAGGTTAATGAGTCGTTCACCTTGGTCGTACGACCACCAGCCGGACTAAAGGCCAGGGCTCAGCGCCAGTATTACATACGTTCAGGACAGACAGAACGTCAGGCCATCTAGCCAGCGCTACTGTGAGTGAAGGCCATCAATACTTCCCACGAGGTGGGCACGGTGATCGCGGGAAGGCTCCGTTCGAGATACAGCCTGCAGACTTACTCCCTGGCTACAAATCGTCTCACAACAGGCACTGGGTTCAGCATAACACGCCCATGAGAGTAGTGCGGGGTTGGCAAGAAGACCAGTTCTGCGTCACCGGACATCCCGCCGCTTATGTGAGCGTAATATGAAACGGCAGACCACAGCGTAGATGACAGTCCTAAACAGCTGTCCTCCTCATAGTCGGGCTGCGATGGAGACTCGGCTAAGCACTCACACCAACGACGAGCAGATTTTCGTTACAATTGCTAGTAGCACATGCTCTCAACAATGAGCAGTAGCTACTGATCGAAGAGTAAAGTCACACCCATACACTTTTAATGAAGGTGTAAGACAGATCTCGCGGTAGGCGTAATGCCATATGGATCGACACTTGGCGCGGTCAGTATTACAACATAAGGTCACCGATGATTTGTGTGGTGAAATATCAGGTATTCGCGAGGCGACAAAACTGGCGCAGATGGGAGGGCGATAGCTGTTATTTTAGGACAAAGCATCATCAGATGTAGAGAAACAAAGCATAGGCGTATGAGAAGTGCAATAGTATGATCTCCTGCGGTGCTAAGAGTGCTCCGCTATATGATATGTAGACGTTACAGCAGAAGTTTGTGAATATGAGGTGTACTTAGATTACTAGCAACCACAAAGCGCGTGAGGATAGGTTTAATATCTTACCAGTACCTTCGTACATGTCTACGAATGAAGGAAGAAATAAAACCTATTCACATCTCAATTTTCACCAGGAACAAAGCCAGCTGAGACATCGTGCGTAATACTTTGTAACATACCAATACGTCGTACCCCATTTGTAGCACAACCATCACTTTTTGATTTTATTAACATTTATTATGATGTTTGTCTACCATTCCCTACATAGTATCTATAATTTGCGGACTTGAACGTTGGATAGGTAAAACTGGCTTTCGCATTCTCTCATCAATGAAACTGTGTTAACAAGGTGGAAGAAATAGCTATGCGTAGTAAATCTCACATATTATCGTGGTCACACGAGTCGCTTTGTGCTAGCGCAATAGTCTCTCTAGATGGGATGTGATACAGTCAGGAGAAACCAATACTGTTGACTACAAAGTGTCTACACTTCAAAAAGAATCACAAAAAATGTGCCATTGCAGCTACGGCTCAAATACCACAGATATGAATGAATCAGAGAACCTAAGTGTCTGCTATAACCGGCATCGACACTCTAACGATAGTCTTCCAAATCGAAAATATTGCACACAAACGAACTGGGTCCCAGGAATACTGCAAAATAGTACACATATTCAAAATCGATGAGGAGCGCTGTGAGGATGGTATAGGTCAGTGAGCTGTAGTGAATAATACATACGAAAACCACATCATTACCCATCTACTCTATGCATTACATGGGCATAAAGTCTTTACAAACGCAAGCCATAAAATGATCGGCGCCAAGCACATATGGGCAAAAGGGCACGTGCGTATGAAAGTATATGTCATCACAACTGTGACGAGAATGGTGTAAGTTAGAAACTGCTGTTGCTAACAGCTGCACACCGACACAACATACGGGTCATCTCTACTTCAGCGAACGTCGCGGCTCGTCCGACATATCTATCGACACAGTAATAGCCATATCTTTGCCAAACACTAGTTAGACGATCGCTGCTGGCACAGTCGGAAAAAGACTGGTTCATGGAAAACACAAAACCCAATTAGACAGCGTTGTCATCTACACTTATTAACGAAAGTATTTACTACTGCTTCTATACGACAGTATATAATTTAAGTCTGCAATATCACATTGCGTACATACTAGTAATAACGGGACTGATGATACAGATGCTGTCGGAATTAGATTTGAGAACCACTCAATACTCTGCTACGGGTGTAGCACTATGCCCGTGCGCACATAATGAGATTTAATAGACCAATAATAAGTCTGACTAATTACGAGTCGATATACCAATTTTTAAGCAGAGTTCATCACAATTTACGACAGCAACCGGATTCCACGACACTAGTATCGAACTAATCATGATCTGAGAAAAGAGTAAACCTTAATCTGATATGTATACTAGCTTCAGTAAGTTGTAGCATATTCAAATTACTTGGAGTTTTTCTAAAGCTCTAAAAATTATTTGCTCTGCTCGACTTGAGAACATGATTTCACAGCAATGGACAAAAATCACAAGTAATGAGAGTTTATGGTATTATATACAAGTACTACTTTTCTTAAGTCAATATGAACTGTCATTAATTTTAAAGTGACATATCACGTGCAATCTATAATAAGGGATGTACGGTGCATACGATTGACGCTGTCGAATTAGATTGATAACCTACTAATTCCAGACTCACTGCTCATATGGGTCGTGCAGTAATTCTTGCTTGTAATGAGTTAGATTTAGACGATGAATAAGTGCTGACTCTCAATATTACTAGGCGTACATTTTTAAGTTCATCAATTAGCGGACAGCAATGGATTCACACGATCACCTTGAAATATTGTCGCTTGATCTGCTGAACAAGAAAAATGAGTAATCTAACATCGAATTTCTAATTAGCGCTTTATAGTGTGTAGATTTAGTGATGTCCAAAATAATGGCCAGTTTGTTTCTAAAGCTTTTTAAAATTGATGTTCTGTTCGCTCGTGCGATAAAAAGATTTCAATTGCGAAAACACGAAACAACCTAGTAAGCATCGAGATGATCCTACTTTATATTATAAAATACTACTGTGCTAGATGAACTGTCTTAATGTTAACTGTTACAATTTCATGATGCTCTATTTTTTAATTGTCTGTTTAAATAAGGATGTCGTGATACGATTGCTGTCGGAATATATGATTGAACACCACCAATATACTGCTACAGGGTTGCAAGAATTGTATTGCTTGAATGATTAGATTTGAGAATCGAATACTACGTCTGACTCAATTAATCGGTCAGTAAATTTTTAAGTTCTCAATTACGACCAGCAATCAGGATCCACGGCACCTGACTATGCTTGATCTGAATTTCTCGCTAAGCTCTTAAGTAGTAGATAGATTATTTGTCAAACTAATTGAGAGGTTTTATTCTAAAACTTACTATTATTTTTGTGCCTCGCTCTAGACACGACGATTTCAATGGAAATAACAAAAAACACAATTAAGCGATGTTTACTATATGTAAAGTTCTTCTGTTTATATGAACCGGATTAATATAAGTTACACAATTTCATGCTACAATCGAGAATACATTGTATGTTGAATAATAATAAAAGATTGAAAATTAAATTGTAGGTCATAACTTTATTCATATGCCTGCTCCAGGTTAAAGTCGAAATCTGCAGAGATAAATTCACGTCTATATGGCGGGTATATAAATGGTTTTCCTATAATAATCAGACAGCAGTCAAAATCTGATTGTCAAATGACTCGAAACAATGTAGAGGGATGAAATGACGACAATGACGTCGCCATGCTTGACAGAGCATTGTGTGACGTGCGTGAGCAGCACAGCTACACTAGCATCACATCCTATAGGTGGCGTAAGGCGGAATGCACGATGTCACATTAATAGGCATACGAAACGGAGAAATTTGGTCACAAAACCTAATCGCGCCCATGCAAAACCATAGACTATGACATATAACCGCTGCTGGAAAGTCACCAAGACCGTTTTTTTAAAATGTCTAGAAAAAATGATCCGTGGAGGTATTTGCAGGGGAAGGAAATACAAATAGCATATATGACAGACAATCATGCGGAGCGGATACAACGCAAAGCTCGGCAGCTGGTGACATACTACATACATAAATAAAAATTCCATGTACTTTGTTTTTTGAAAATTCGATGGAACAAATGTCAAAATCGTAACTGCGCCGGACAGTTTTTTTGGGGGACTTGTACTAACTCATATAAAATAAAGAGGTTATAATCAGCTGTTCGATGCAGCGACTACCTTGTATCGTTCCGTCGTGCAGATAAGACATTTACTTTGACAAACGTAGGATATGTAGCAGGCCGCACATCACAGCCACCATCACTAGATAAAATGCTTGTTCTTGTTCTTTTTTTGCGCATGCCTATTGGCACCGTTGTACCTTCTTAGGTCAAAAAAAGTGTAATAGCTGCTCTAAACTAACACCTGCGCATAAAATTTTATTTCTAAAAATTAAAAAGAAATATCATTCAAACGAAGCACTTAATTACATATCATCTTTAAAAAATCAATATGTTTTGAGACAATTTTAATTAACAAATTGTGATAATTTATATACCGGAAAGACGGATTTGCTTGAAAACACGATCTAACACCGTCGGAGGAGGTCATTATATAGACGAAGTACGTTTTCGCCCCCACTTCAAAATAATTCGAAATACGTTTTCGCATTTGACTATTGATAACAGGACCCCCAAACGCGTCTTTTCATTCTCTTTCCACACTTTTGAAGGGTTAATCTGCAGGTCGACTTCGGTTTCAAACTGTTATTTCGCGCGGAGAGAAATTTGAACGGGTAGATAAAACTAGAGTATTCTTAATACGGGAATAATTATGCGTCCTCAGATCACCCTAACTACAAGACATTTTCTGTAGGACATAGGTGTACTCACATTTTCATACTAAATGCGTCAAAAATAATTTACCATCACAGCAACCCATATCTTGATATGAGGTAGTCTAGCACCTCTATCGCAAAGCACTTTCACACAACAACCAAATCGTTTCAGCCAACTGACCGAACACACGTCACCGTCACTCGGACGAATATCTAGCGAGCCATCCAATAGCAGTCAAACACAGTTAAAATTAATTGAAAGCCGACACAGTGTTACAATGTAATGGTAGCCCCCACAAGAGCTCAGCCTGGTATAATTATAAGCAACAGCCCTTAATTAGCCAAAGTATATAAGTCGTTATTGCTGGAAGACTTTAATATAAGGCCCATTCTGTTGCTTATCCATTATAACCAAAACATACTTGCGAATCGTTACATTGTATTCAACCATGCTTTTCATAAGTGATACGAACATTCAAATAACAAAATGAGACACATCAAAAGAAGCGGAAAAATATAGACTAATTATTAGCAAGCAAAAATTCGTTACCGCACAAAGACATATAGGTTAGCTCAAGAAAGCACGGGCCATAAGTTGCTTTCACTGAAAATTAAATTCCAGAAGGACAACAAGAAACAAACCCAAACAATCCATTAAGGCAAAGAATTACTAGCTATGGGAATTGCAAGATAAACAATCCACGCAAACTATAAGGAAGGAAGTCGGCAGAGAGCCGGGAAATGAGAAAATACGAAGCGGCCTCACTAGAACATATAAAACTCGAAACATTGGTAGTGGGACGATGATAATACAAAACAAGCAAATAAAATTGAAAAACCGAGACCGCAAGAAAATGATAAGGAACCCAACGCAACCAGCCATTTAGACAAACTGAGCGGAACACAGACCATGAAACATGGATATTGGCTGCAATATCGGCCACAAAGAATGTTCCGAAATGTCATCACAAATATCTACACAACTATGTCATCACAAAACTGGAATCGCAGGAAGGTAGACTACGCATAACATAACAACGATAAGGAAAACTCAAGTATGTAGTACACCACAAAAACGAAAAAAGATCAACAGCGAAAACGTCGCGCAAAAAAGTATGGCCATAATACTCCCACGAAAAAATGCTGACTACAATAAACTGAAAAAACAAAAAAAAACG
>JARSSU010025724.1:0-22373 GCA_029619165.1 Eurosta solidaginis | reverse complement strand
TCGCGATTTCTCAACTTTCCCTCTACCTTTCAACTCTTCTATCTCCCTCTTCCCTACTCAAAATCTTTACAGTTGTGCTGCCGGGTTGCCTGTTTTCTGGCTGGAGTCCCCGGTCAGTTTTAAAAACACAAAAGGACGAATCACTTCCACACGCAAAACTCACCATATTGTGGAACGAGGACGAAACATTTATTTGGTTTTTGTGCTTCTGCCGGGTTTTTCACAAAGTGATACACCGGCATACCACACGAAAAACACAACATTAAGTGGAAAGGAGGAGAACAAAAGGAATTGACGGTGGACTTGGACGCGGACGTGCTGACAGAAAGACGACCACTATTGGGATGGGATGTGGTTAGGTGTTGAGGTGAGGTTGGATTGATGTTGAGATTGGTGTCGGGATTGTTGTTGAGGTTTCTCATTAAATTCTTTTATTTTGCTTCCTCTAACAGTTCTGGAAGCTCGAAGCCTACCTCGCTGACTACTTTAGACCTGCTCTTATTTTCTTTTATGAGTTTTTCGGCTCTCTTGCATTCCGCCTTGAGCTCCGCCAACGAGTCCATTTTTATGGCGAAGGTCAAGTTGGCCAGGTACGGTTTGAGGTTGCCCCTGATGATGCCAACCAACTCCCTCTCAGGGATCCTCTTCCGCAAACGGAATTTCATGTTATGGACTTCGGCATAAAAGTCGTCAAAAGCTTCCGCCGGCAGCTGTTTCCTCTCCATGATTTCACGGATGATTTCATAGTCGGACTCGGCAGTCTTGAAGTGGCTCAGCAGCTCGGACTTTAGCTCAATGTAGCCAAAGTTCGGCTCCTCCGCATGGTCTTCAAGGACCTGCCAATACCACTTCAAGGCGCCGCCGGAAAACCAGACAATGAAAGTCCGTGAAAAGCTGAAGAAGGAAATACTATGCTGCTCGCGCATTCTTTCCACCCGAAAGTTGAAGCTTTCGACGCTTATACCTTTACTTGTTCCATCGAATTTGATGTACCATTTTTCCAAATCCAACTTTTTCCACCTTGGAGGGTCACTACCATCTCGCCGAGTAATCCGACTACCACTGGGAATACCTTTGCGGGTAGAAGGTTCCCCCCTGCGGTTCTGAGGCTCGGTGCTGTGAGGAGCATTTAGGCCGCCGTTGAACCATTGCTGGTGCTTTTCGCGATGAAACATCGCTCCCCTGTGTACCCACGTTCTCGCTATCGGACATTTGGCACACCAAATCGATTTTCTGCGAGAAGTTCAAACTGTCCCCTGTCTCGTTAAACGACACTCCGTTCGCGAAAGAGACCCTAATCGGACGCTCAGGGCCAAACGATCCAAAGATCCGCGACGCGCACCTATTAAAGTAGTCCGTAGGGACAAAGGAACGGGCTCGGTATACCCGTGTCAATTTGGTTGAAAAGAGAACCTGCGATTTGGTTTTTTAGGGCTCGCGAACGGCTCCTAGTTACGCGTTGGTTGGAATCTAGTATCCCTAATCCACCTACTACGCGGTTATCAACCTCCTTGTCTTTATCAGACATTCACTGTCTGAGAACAGAACAAAAAATCCCAAGAAGTGAAAGAAACGAAACTAAAAAGTGAAGAAAATGCAAATAAAAAAAGAGGAGTTCACTAAAAGGTGTTATATGTATTTGGAAGCAACCAAAATATGCTACGAAAGCGAAAATTTAGCAAAAGAATAAATATGAATGTGAACCTTAATAATTTCACCCAAAACCCAATAAAAAAATATATATAAATAATAGATATTAATAACAGATATAAAAATTTCAATGTAGGTATATAAAAATTCAATCAATTAATAAGTAATATGTTTGTGTGTGTATGTATGTATGTGTATGGTAATTCAAGTAATGGTGTGGATATGAAAAAAAAACTGAAATTTTATATCTTAAACGCCTAGAAAGGAATTAGTAAAGTTCACCCAAAACCCAAGTTCAAAAATAAAACAGAAAAACTTAGTTCTAATAATTAAAAAAAATTAAAGATATTCTGTAATTTATGGAATATGCTAAACACCTACAAAATGTATACGAATTTCAATATACGTATGTATGTGTAATTTTTTTTTCAAGTCCCTAATAAAAAATGGAAAGCAATATGAAACAAACCTAAGAACGATATAATAAAAAAACCAAAAATTTTACAACGCAGTTTCAAAAAAATTGTTTGGAAATAATCCTAATAAGAAAATATAAAAAGACTCAAATTTGAAATTTGCAAAGTAAAAAAAAGTCACTACAGAAACTGAGTGTGTATTGGTGTGTGCGGTGCTGCCTTGGCGAAGGTTCGGTGAAGGCAGTGTGTTCGTCCGTATCTATATACTGTCTAGTCAGTTTTCGTGCTGTCCATGGAAGTGTGGCACATCACGCTCAAGAGCTAGTCCCTAAGATTGGATGCAACACCTCCTCTCATAACTATCGTGGCGACGACTGTAAACCTCACTTACCGGGAATGCTGGACTCCCGGTAGGGTAGCTTGAAGAGTTCGCCACGATCTCCTACCTAAGTCCGTCACTAGCTAAGTGCCATACCAGGTACCACTTACTCAAATTGCAGGAACCAGAAGAAGGAACCCTGGTATGAGCACTTTGCTAATCCCTATCTTATTGTCATGATGACACTTTTCGGCCAGGCAAACCCAAACGACGTTGCCATCATGACGGTTCCCTGTCCAGTCAAAAGACGGAAATAAGGATTGGGTTTGAAAGTAATATGGGATAAAAAAAAAGAACAAGAAAATCTGGAATAAAAGTGGGAAAATTAAACTATAGTGAAAAATAGAGTTACTTGAAAAATGTGGGAAATAAAAAAGATTATCGGGCCCCACGTTGGGCGCCATTGTTACGTGGCTGACTGTTTGGGTGGTGAGGAGCGGCGGCAAGCAGGCATGCTTGCGGGCCCAGGCTAGCTCGTCGTCTTAGGCGGGGTATTGCACCACCGACTTCACCCGCAGCCACATGAACAAAAGGTGGGTTCATACCTGCATATTTATAGAAAGGAGGAGAAAAAGCTGAAAAGATAGAAATAAACGTGAGGGGTAAAGTTAAGAGGGGCAAAAAGATGAAGGCCTGTCCTGTCAGGTGGAGTCTACCCTCCCTCTGCAATGCAACTTGCACCGCACCGTGGGCACTGTGCTGATTCCTATCTACTTACAGTGAACCCAAACCTGACACTAGTCTGTCCGTCTGTCGCTTGGTCATTTTTCCCTACCACTCACCTTCACCTTACCTGGCCACGCTCAAGCGCAGAACCAACACCATAAAGTTAAACTTAGCCCTGCATTATTAAAATTTCACGATTTCATCCATACATTATACAATTTATTCATAATTTAATCTGACTTAGAACTATACCCTAAAGCTATCTAATTCATTGCTTGAAAACAAATGATATTTGTAAGGATAAACGGCCGCTTAAAATTTACTTTCAAGAGGAAGCAAAACAAAATGCTAACATACGATTTCAATTAATTTCGATTCAATTTAATTCAAAACAATGGTTTGTAAAGGCAAACAAAAAAGTAAAAAGGAAAACTAGAAGCGAGGTTCCTTATACTAGTAGAGAAAAAAAAATGTTTATGAAGCCACTCTAATATGTTATCTTATTAACTACTATCTTAAAAGCTACAGATATAAAATTCAAACAAAATAAAATAAGAGGGCGAACAAAAAAAATTAAAGTACCCTAATCCCTGACCTACCGCAACCGCTCAAGTAAACATAGGATCAATTATGTACAAAGCAAAAGTAGGTCATCAAAGTAAAAGAATTTATGTGTATATGAAAACAAAAGGTATGTGTGTAAGTGAAAATGTACGTTTGTGACGTTTTTCATGCATGTACATATGTTCGTTGCAATCTGTTTTAATTTTTCTGATTTGCTAATTCCTGTTCTATTTTTGCAAGAGCAGGAATCTGTGCCAATACATATATATACAACTAAACAGGTGTATTTTGATAAATTTTAATGTTTCACTCAAAACACTCACCAAGTAACTCTTCATATCCAACGGCGCCGGTGCAGTTGAGTAGCTGAAACAAAAAAAACTCAAACATACATATGTACATATGACCACGCTCGAACACGGATCAAGATCGATCGCTTACGATCTTGGATTATGAGCGTATATGAGGCAGTAATACATTTGTAGCGTGATGACAATGTCACACGAGCGTGTGTAAAAATCAAAGAAAAAAAATATCAAGATAAAAAAAAGGATTTAGTGTGGGTGCTTATAAGCAAGCCCCTAATGTTAAATGCGGGAAGGATAAGGGTAAGTTTGCCGGAAGCGTTCTGAGCAAATATGTGTAAATGTAATATGTGCAGATGCAATCAACAAAAGGAGTATTCAAAGTTCCATAATTTCGCGTTAGTCGCGGTCTAACCGAAAAGGAACAAAAAAGCATGTGCAGAAGTGGAACTATAGGCAGAGCACAACGATAAAGATCGGTGTACTTTGAATATAGTAACTATTCACAAAAAGGAATACAAAGAATCAAAACTAAAAGAATCCAAATGAATGTCAAAAATAGAGAAATATGCAAATGAAAAATTAATCAAAGAAACTTTAAAAAGAGCAGAGTGAAGTGAATAAAAAAAATTCAAAAAAAAACAAATTGAAATATTAGTAACTATTAGTAATATTACACCATAGCAAAAATTACTTAGCAAAATTTTTAAGCTAATAACCACAAGCCTTTGGTGTTTTTCCCAACCCTTTTCCTACTAAAAATTCTCATCAAAAAAAGGAAATACCTATGTGAGTAAACATACTTATAAAAAAAATATAATGCCAAAAAATACAAAAAAAAGGCCAATTTGTTTCGAAACAATAGAAAAATTACTGAAATTAAGGTTTGACGATTATTTCTGCTGCTGCCGTTGTGGTGTGTTGTTGTTGTTTGGCCTCTGGGGGCTGACCGAGCTGATGAAGATAGATTATGTTGCGTTGGTCGGTGGACGGAGATGGTGTTGTTGTGGCGATTGTTGTTGTGGCGATATAGCGCCGGTACAAAATATGTGTCCGCCAATAAAAGTGTTGTTGTTACCGCCATCTGTGTCGCAGGTCAAAGTTGCGGTTGCCAGCAATGCATATACGTGCTATTGTTGATGTGGTCGGCGTTGCGCCGCCGATGGAAACAAAAATGTGGTGTTGTTGTAGATGTTGGGTGCCGTCAGAAAGCAAATGTGTGTATTGTTGGTGAAAGCGAATGATAGTTTTTATGGTAGGTGTTGACCGCCAATATTCAAAGATGGAGTATTTGTTGTTGGGTGGGATGTCGCCAATATAAAAAAAGATGCTGTTGTGGTTGTTGCGACCGTGTGTGGCCAGATTCCCAGTGGGCATGCCAAGTTGGGGGAAGACAAAAAAATCCAAGGGCAGTGAAAACCATCAGACTTACCTGGTTTTGGCAGTGGCGATAGCCTTTGTGGTCTAATTTATTTCTTCTGCTACGGTCAGGATCGGGAGCTAGCTGGCAAACAAGATTTGCCTGGTTCTAGCGGTCGCGAGACACTTTTCGCCGCGCACTACACAATTAAAAAAAAGGTACTTGGCTACAAAATTTAGTAAACAGGCTTTTCCTTCGGTTTGAGGCGCGCACTAAAAACTTGGATTATTTAAAAATTTAAAAAAAAATTTTTTTTTGTGTTAACCACTTTCTACTTACACTCACTGGCACCGATAAAATAATACTTTGGCCCGTTGGCTCATTTTGCCCCTTCTTATAGCCACCGCCGTGGTAAGGAACGTTACCCAGAAAACGGAAAATTTTTACCATTACATGTCAAACTTCTTTTCGGCTTTCCCGTTTTTTCCATGTATACAATCATGCACTCATACGTTCTCACGATTACCGCTCCACAAAACGAACACCTATACAGATACATATGGTTCGTGCCTTGACCGCTCACACTGATGCATTCACACGCTCATAGCCTTGCACCAATACACATCCTCATACACACCAGAACAGAACAAACACATAGGTACATGCCATTCGTCAATGCTGCTAGGTTGATAGCAACATGGTGATATTTTACTTATTATAACAACATGATGCCAAGCGCAACATCTTATTTCCGTTGCAACATTGTGTTCACTATGGGTACAATGTTTTCAATGTTAATGTTATTATGTTAATATTATGTTAATCACAACATTGCGGCTAAGGCACGGACCTGGACACAAAACACATAAACACATATACACATATACACGCTGTCACCCATTCAAGCCAGTATGGAGACAGGCTGTCGTTACAAAACCGACATTACAACAGGCTACACCTACAATGGAAATTGCTCCACAAAATGCTGGGCCGCCTTCGAATCCCTTAGCGAATCAAAATCAAACGCCGAGGTCAAGCATTCCGTTCTAATCGCTTACACCTTACGAAAAAGCAATCGGATACGTCGAGGTGTTAATCGCTATTCACCGCCGAACATTCGAAACCAAGAAGAAACAATTTAACATAGTACCAAGTTAAGGGTGGAGATGTGTTATATATGTATGTAAAGTTCTCTTTCACTCAAATATAACCATATACATATGTATATGTAGTTAATGCTCCATTGCACATACACTTATATAACCATGTAAATTCACCTAACTTCTATTCTATATTTTATACGTAGTTTTAAGTCTCATTATTTGAAATAAAGTTAGTCTCTCATCTAGCCTCAATCTATACGCGTGTAACTTCTAAAATATAACACCCCCAAAATGATCCAGCTGCCCATGAGTTTTCAAAACAATTGTTAGAAATTGGTGATGGCAAAATACCAATCGACAGAACTAACGGATTGATCACTGTACCGAACAATTTTTGTACAATTACGAAATCGATAGATGAATTGATTGAATGTGTTTTTCCAAATATTCTTCAGAATTACAGAAATCATGATTGGTTGAGAGAATGGGCCATTTTAGCACCGAAGAACATTCATATCAATGCCATTAGTTTTCAAATTCAAGCAAAACTCCCAGGTGTAGTCACGACATATAAATCAATTGACAGTACTATGAATCAAGATGAGGCAATGAATTATGCAATAGAATTTTTAAATTCATTAGAACCGGCTGGTATGCCACCGCATTGTTTGAATCTGAAAGTGGGTTCTTTGATTATATTATTGCGAAATATTAATCCACCAAAACTGTGCAAAGGCGCCAGATTGGCAGTGAAAAATTTATTGCCAAATTTGATTGAAGCTACGATCTTAATTGGTAAATCAAAAGGAGAAGTTTGTTTAATACCGCGTATCCCTATGATTCCAACTGATATGCCATTTGAATTCAAACTATTACAATATCCTTTGCGTTTATCATTTGCGATGTCCATCAACAAAGCCCAAGGGCAAACACTTAACGTTTGTGGTGTGAATTTGGAGAAATCATGTTTTTCACATGGCCAAGTTTATGTTTCCTGTTCCAGAGTCGGTACCACCAGCCGTTTGTTTATTCATGCTCAAAATGGAAAAAAACAAAAAATATTGTTTATCCAAATGTTTTGGATTAAGTTTTAAATAGCTAGCAAATAATAAAATATCTTTTTTTTTGTAATAAATGAGTTTGATTTAATATTTCACTTTATACGTAGCGAAGCACGTACCGGGCCACAAGTAGTATATATATATATTTTCGCAATTTCAGCCCCATTTTAACAGCTAAAAAGCTTCAAATTCACCAAACGCTTACGTATACAGCACATATTGTTATCTAAAAAACATAGAGATCGGTGGTATATATAGTATATACCTCATACAAACCGATTGTTCAGATAAGAAATTATTCGCAATTTCTACCCCATTTTAACAGCTATAAGCTTCAAATTTCAACTGAGACTCGGAGTGGGATTGGGACTGGAATAAAAAAACATACCACCCTCTGGACAGGCAATAAGGGATGCAGAAAAATGAGAAGAAATTGAGAGAAGAGAAAAGAGAGAAGGAGATTGGAAAAAGAGATATAAGGAGACGAAGATGGAGATAGATGAAGCGAGAAAGACGGAGGGAGGAGTGAATAAAAGGATTAGAAAAAAATGAAGAGGGGGAGGGCAGAATCAGACGGAAAAAGCTTATTAAAATGTAAGCAGATAGGCAAAATTTTGGGCAGGACAACGTCTGCCGGTCTTGTAGTATAGTATATACATATATATAGTATATATATATAACTTTTTGCAATTTCAGCCCCATTTAAGCAGCTAGAAGCTTCAAATTTCACAAAATGCCTACGTGTATAGCATATATTGTGTCTGAAAAATCATTGAGATCGGTGGTATATATTATATACCCCATACCCGATTGTTCAGATAAGAAACTTTGCGAAATATCTGCCCCATTTTAACAGCCAGAAGCTTCAAGTTTCACCAAATGCTTACGTATATAGCATATATTGTTGTCTGAAAAAATCATGGAGACCGGTGGTATATATAGTATATATCTCATACAACCGATTGTTCAGATAAGAAACTTTTCGCAATTTCTACCCCATTTTAACAGCTAGAAGCTTCAAATTTCAACAATTGCTTACGCATATAGTATATATTGTTGTGTTGAAAAATCATAGAGATCGGTGGGATATATATTATATATATATACTATATATATATTTATTTTTGCAATTTCAGCACCATTTTAACAGCTAGAAGCTTCAAATTTAATGCTTACGTGTATAGCATATATTATTGTCTGAAAAAATCATAGAGATCGGTGATAATATAGTATATATCTCATACAACCGATTGTTCAGATAAGAAACTTTTGCGCAATTTCTGCCCCATTTTAATAGATAGAAGCTTAAAATTTCACCAATTGCTTACGTATATAGCGTATATTGTTGTCTGAAAAAATTATAGAGATCGGTGGTATATATATATATACCCATATATATTGTAATTTTTGCAATTTTCATCAAATAGTTACGTTACGTCATATATGTTGAAATACGTGATTCATTGTCCTGCAGACCACAAAAAACTTGAAACTTTGCATCCTCACACAAAGTACCTACCTAGTTTTTTATTTTATATTTATCTTAAAAATCGTTTACGTATGTACATCTGTTCACTATATATTTCTTATCTTATACATCCGATTATTTGGAGATTTCGAACGAGATAAGATTATAGTTCAGCCCCATTCATGAAAGGTATGAAGTCTTCGGCATAGCCGAAGACAGTTCTGTCCTTACTTGTTTTTTTTTCAATTTACTCGTTTTCTATGTATAATAATTTAATATAATAAACTTGTATAATATATTGTAACGAATGCATGCAAATCCTCTATTTGCCTTTTTGCTAAGTTCGTATCACTAAACTGTTGAATAAATAACTCCAATATTGAATAATGGAAAAAATGGCCTTATTAAAGTACTTCACAATAACACTTATTCTTTGCAATTAGCTGGCTTAACAACCAAACTGATAGCTGACTTTCAAAATAATACTGCTATTGCTCGCTAGATATCGTCTTAATCGAAAACTGCTTGACAACTCAAATCAAATTGAATTTCAGCGCCTCTACAATTGTCGCCTTTTATACTCTTTGATTTCAACCTTCGCATCTTCTAGGCGCTTCCAGAATCTACTAGCCCAGCAGCTCTCAAACTTCTCAGCTGTAATAAATTGCACAATTTTATACAACTTCTGGGCGCTTCCAGATATCACTAGTCCAGCAGCTCTCAAATTCTCAGCTGTAACTACAATGCACAAATTTATAGTTTTTCTCATTGTATACTTATAGGAGTATCTCAGATATATAACATGTGTTTGTGCATTGACTCTCCGCTGCTCGTATACGTACACGGTACATATATGTAGACGCAGTTATTGTTCCGTTTATGTAGATACACTAGCCTTCACCCGCGGCCCGTCCGCAAGGAGGAAATAAAATATATGTGCTATTCACGTTAGCCGCTTATCAAGTTATCTGTCTAAAAATATTTTGTCTAAATGTATTTTATTTTTGTAATTTAGTAAAAAAAACGAACTAAGTGAGAAGATAAGCTGAAAGACACGCTTTCAGAATAGTACAATACAGTTTTTTCGAATAAAAAAAAATACATTTTGTTTTTAAATTAAATTAACTGATATGGGAGGGGTGAAAGAATTACTACTCATAGAACAAAGGAGAGAACTGCAATTAGCTAAAACCAAAGAAAATTTTTTAGATGAAAATAGTGTTGCTTTCGGGTATTAGTTGGTTAAAATATTACAAAAAGTGTAATTATAGTTATAACAGTTCGTTACCGATTCATTTAAAAAACTCAAAATAGAAAGAAAAAACTATGTTAGATTGAAGATAAAACATACGGAATTTAATATATAAGGCATGTGTGCTGAACTACCGGTTGCGAAGAGACCTAAAAATGATTCCGTAAGGGTCCCAAGATGATACTAAATTCCCGGACAGATCCCGAAAATCATCCAGATATTAACCAGGAGGGTCCCAAATGATTCCGAAATAGTCCCGAAAAGTCGTGAAATAACCCTGATGGGATCCCGAACTGATCCCAAAACCCATCCCGAAATGATGCCAAGAGTGTCCCCATATGATCCCGTAATAATACAGAAAAGTCACGAAGTGACCCCTGAAAGGTCCCCAAATGGTTCGCTAAAGGATTCCGTATTAGTATCGAAAGTACCGAAATGACCCCACGGGTTCCCAAGCGGATCACGGACCACATCCAGGATATGATACCGAAAGGCTCATCCCCAATGATCCGTATTAGTCCCGAAAAAGTACAGGAATGGCCCCGACGGGATTCCTGACGGATCCCGAAAAACCATCCAGAAATATGGCCGTAAGGGGACACCAAATGACCCAAAAAAGTCACGAAAGACCCGACGGGATCCCGGATGGATCCGAAAACCATACAGAAAGATGCCGAAAGGGTCTCAAATGATCCCGAAAGGTCCCCGAATGACCCCAACGGTATCCCGAAAAACAAACCAGAAAAGACTTGCCAGTAACCCCAATGATCCCGAAATCGTCCGAACATGACCCCGACGGGATCCCGGACGGATCCCGAAAACCAACCAGAAATGATGCCGGAAGGGTACCAAAAATGATCCCGCGAAAAAGTCCCGATACATGTGCCCTCGATGGGATTCCGGAAGCGATCAGAAAACATCCAGGAAATGATGGCGACAAACAGTGTCCCACCCTAAATGATCCCGTATTAGTCGGCGGGAAAAGTCTGCGAAATGACCCGACGGGATCCCGTACGATCCGAAAACCAACCAGAAATGATGCCGAAAGGTTTCCAAATGATCCCGTATTAGTCGCGCGAAAAAGTCCCGAATGACCCGGACGGATACCCAAAACCATCTTGAAATGATGCCGAGGCGTACCCCAAATGATCCCGAAAAAGTCCTGAAATTACCCCGACGGGCTCCCGGACGGATCCCGAAAACCATCCAGAAATGATACCGAAAGGCTCCCCAAATGATCTCGTATTAGGTCCCGAAAAAGTCCAGGATGGCCCCGACGGGATTCCTGACGATCCGAAACACCATCCAGAAATGACTGCGGCAGGGACCCCAATGATCCCGAAAATTCCGAAATGACCCCGATGGGAAGCCCGCGGATTTACCGAAAACCATGCCAGAATGATGGGCGACAGGGTCCCTCACTCGGGTATTAGTCCGCGAAAAAGTCCCGAAATGACCCCGATGGATCCGAAAGGATCGCGAAAACTATCCAGAAATGAAGCCGGAAAGTGTCCCCAAATGATCTCCTAATCGTCCCACCGAAATACCCTGCTGGATCCCGAAATCGGAACGACACCGATCCAGAATGATGCCGACAGGCTCCCCAAATGATCCGTATTAGTCTCGTAAAAAGTACGGAATGTCCCCGAAGGGTTCCCAACGGACCCGCTACCGGAAACCATCGAAATGATACCGGAAGGTCCGCCAAATGATCCCGTATTAGTCCCGACAAAGTACGGTCAATCGCCCGGACGGGATTCCTGACGGATCCGGAAAACCATCCAGAAATTATGCCGGATATGGACACCACATGATCCCGAGAAGTCCTGACATGGGACCTCGATAGCAGATCCCGATTACGGATACCCTGAAAACCATCACGAAATGATGCCGAAAGACAGGCCTCCCCAAATGGATCCCGTGTTAGTCCCACGAAAAAAGTACAGGAAGAGCCCCGACTGGATCGGACGATCGGGAAATAACCATCCAGAACATTTTGCCGGAAGGGATCACCAAAGATCCCGAGAAAATAGTCCGAATTACCCGACGGGATCCCCGACGGATCCCGAAACCATCCAGAAATGATGGCGAAAGGTTGTCCTCCTAAGGATCCTGTATTAGGTCCCGAAAAGTCCCGAATGACCCGACGGTGTGTGGATCCCGGACCAGATACGCAAACCATCTTGAAATGATGCCGGAAGGTACTGCCAAATGATTCCGAGAAAGTCCGAAATTACCCCGACGGGATCCACGGACGGATCCCGAAAACTCCAGAATGATACCGAACGGCTCCCAAATGATCCGTATTGTGTCCCGAAAAGTACAGGAATGGCCCGACGGGATTCCTGACGGATCTCTAAACCAGCAAGAAAGGATGCGGCAAGGGGACCCCAAATGATCACGAAAAAGTCCCGAAATTACCCCAGATGGTCGATCCTGGACGGATCCCTAAAACCATCCAGACATGAATGCACGACAAGTGGCACCCAAATGATCCCGTATTAGCACCTGACGAGAAAAATTCCGAACACCCCGACGGGAGCCCGGCCGGATCTCGAAAACCATACAGAAACTGATGGCGGAAGATACCCACATGATCCCTAAATAGCCCCGAAATGTTGCCCTCGCGACGGGATCCGGACGGATCCCGAAAACTATCCAGAAATGATCTGCCGCAAGGGACCAACAATAACACCCGAAAAAGTCCCGTAAGATCCCGAAACCATCAAGAATTATCTCTCAAGGTACGCAGATGAACCCGCGAAATACCCCGACGGATGCCGGACGATCCCGAAACCCATCCACGAATGACGGCCCGGACATAGGGACCCTAATGATCAGCAAAATAGTCCCGAAATGATCCCGGAATAGTCCCGAAATTTCCCAAAAACCCCGACGGATCCCGGACGAGGCCCGCAAAAACTATCCAGAAATTATCCCGGAAATGATCCATGAAATTATCCAGAAATGATGCCGGACAGGGACCCCAAATGATCCCGACAGGAAATTCCCGAAATGGACCCGTATGGGATACCGGACGGATCCCGACAACCATCTCAGAAATGAGGCGATAAGGGTCTCAAATGACCCCGCATTAGTCCGAAAAAAGTCTCGAATGAGCACCCGACGGATCTCCCGGAAGATCGCGAACGGGAAAACTATCGCAGCAATGAGCCGGACCAAGGTCCCCAAATGATTCCCTAATCGTCCCGAAATTAACCCTGCTGGCGATCCCGAACGGATCCCGAAAAACCATCAAGATATGATGCCGGAAGGCTCTCCAAATGATCCCGTATAGTCCCGGAAAAAGGACAGAGACGCCCCCGAGGCGCTTCCCAAACGGATACCGGACACCATCCAGACTAATGATACAGAAAGGCTCCACCACTCGAATCCCGTCTATTAGTCTCCGAACAACGTACAGGAATTAGCCCCGACGGTATTCCTGACGGATCCCGAAAAACCAACCAGAAATTATGTCGGAATGGACACCAATGATCCTCGGAAAAATCCCGAAATGGCCCCGATTTCTGGCTATCGCGAACGGATCCCGAAAACATCCAGAAATGATGCCGGATGGACCGCAAAACTGATCAAGAAGCACGTCCCGAATGCGTTGGCATACCACCCGACGGATCCCGAACACATCCAGAAATGATGCCGGAAGGGACACAACATGATCAAGAAAAGTCGCCGAATGACGCAGACGGGATCACCATCCACAAATGATGCCGGTAGTGTACCCCAGGATCCGAAATCGTCCCTGAAATGACCTCGGTCCGCATCCCGCACACTCACTCATATGATGCCCGAAGGTCCGCAGGATCCCCTAATAGTTCCCGAAATGGCTGACTGGAGGACCCCGGACGGATCCCGAAAACGATTCAGAAATGATGCCGGGTAGGTACACCCAAATGATCCCGAAATTGTTCCGAAATGACCCGTCGGGATCCCGAACGGATCCCGAAAACTATCCAGAAATGATGCCGGAAAGATCATCAAATGATCCCCTAAAGTCCCTAAATGACCCTGGCGGATCCCGACGGATCCCGAAAACCATCCAGAAATAATGCCGAAGGGCACCCAAATGATCCGTATTAGCTATTCCCGAAATAACCCCGACGGGATCCCGGACGGATCCGAAAACCATACAGAAATGATGGCGGAAGAGACCCCAAATGATCCCGAAAATAGTCCCCGAAATGCGCCGCGACGGGATCCCGGACTGATCCCGAAAACTATCCAGAATGATGCCGCACGGACCAACAGTAACCCCGAAAAGTCCCGTATGATCCCGGAAACCATCAAGAATTATCTCTCCAAAGGTACGCAGATGATCCCGAAATACCCCGACGGGATGCCGACGGATCCCGAAACCATCCAGAAATGATGCCGGAAGGGTCCCCTAATGATCGCAAAATAGTCCCGAAATGATCCCGGAATAGTCCCGAAATGATCCCGAATGCCCGAAAATGTCCCAAATAACCCCGACGGGATCCCGGACGGAGCCCGAAAACTATACAGAAATTATCCCGAAGGGTCCCAAAATGATCCCGAAATAGTCCGGAAAAAGTCCCCGGCGGGATCCCGGACGGATCCCGAAAACCATCCAGAAATGATCCCGGAAGGGTCTCGATATGACCCTAACGGGATTACAAATAAGGTGAATGTAATTATAAAACCATGTTAAAAAGGCAGCAGGAGCGTTGGAGCGAATGAAAAGTTACAAAGAAACATACAGGTAAAGCTAATAAAGCGTGCTAATGAAAACAATTGATGGAGGGCGGATGGCGGGAGGAGACGGAGAGCACCACCGATCGTTTTTCCAAATTGTTTAGATCTCGATCTGTATGAGCCAGATACCAAAAATTATACATTTAGAAGAACATTTATATTGAGTTATAACAAATTTTTACACCAGAGGGGGAGATAAAGGGGGAGGGGGGGCGGCGGAGGGCGTCACTGCTTACTTTGTAAGCCCTCGACTTATTTGACTCCTTGAGTCTGTGATATTGGTGAAGGCCAGTATACGTAAAGTTATAATGTGTAAAAATTATTAAAAAGTAATTGCTCGAAGGGGTCGTGGGACCCCCACCCCTCTTTCCATGTTCGTAAAAAATTTCGCTAGTAGACTACTGTCTGTGTCCCAAATTTCATCAAAATCCGTGTAGCCATTCTGGCGTGATTCAGTCGCAAAGACAAAAAAATATAATAATTAAATTATAACTGTTCCTAGGGGGCGGCGACCACGCCCCTTTTGAAAAATATATAGCTAGTAGATCCTTCGTAGATTATTGGCTATATGTGTGCAAAATTTCATCCAGATCGGTCCAGCCGTTCTTGCGTGATTGAGTCACAAATACAAACGTCTGGACAAACATCCAAACACATCCAAACTTTGCCATTTATAATATACTAGCCTTTACCCGCGGCACCGTCCGCAAGCAGAAATTTAAATATATGGGCTATTCGCGTTAGCCTGCTTATTATCTGTTTAAAATTTTGTTTTCTGTCTAATGCATTTTATTTTTGTAATTGAGTAAAAAAAGAACTAAATGAGCTGATAGCCTGATAGGATCCCAAATGATCCCGAAATTATCCAGAAAAAGCTACGAAATGACCCCCACGCTATCGCGGACGGATCCCGAAAACCATCCAGAAATGCCCCGAAAGGGTCTCCAAATGTTCCCCGAATAGTCCCAAAAAAACCCGAAATGACAGCGACACGATTCTAGACGTATCCAGAAAACCACACAGAATTGATCCCTGAAGGTGTTCCAAAATGATCCCGAAAAGGTTCCGAAATGACCCTGACGGGCTCCCGGGCGGATCTCAAAAACCATCCAGAAAATATCCAGTAAGGGTCCCTAAATTATCCCAACATACTCCAGAAAAAGTTCCGAAATGGCTCCGAGGGGATCCACAACGAATCGCGAAAACCATACAGAAATGATTCCGGAAGGATCCCAAAATGATCCCGAAATAGTCCGGAAATGACCCAGATGGGATCCCGCAGAGATCCAGAAATGATCCCGGAAGGGTGCAAAAACTATCCCGGAAAAGTAACAAAAAATCCCGAAATGGCTCCTACGGCATCCCGGACGGATCCAGAAATGATCTCGGAAGGGTCCCCAAATGATCCCAAAATGGTCCCGAAATGACCCTGATGGTTCCGGCAAACCATCAAGAAATTATGCCGGAAGGGTCCCCAAATGATCCCGAAATAAAAACAGAAAAAGTCACGAAACGACCCCTAGAGGATCCGAGGGGATCCACAACGGATCGCGAAAACCATACAGAAATGATTCCGGAAGGATCCCAAAATGATCCCGAAATATTCCGGAAATGACCCAGATGGGATCCCGCACAGATCCAGAAATGATCCCGGAAGGGTGCAAAAACTATCCCGGAAAAGTAACAAAAAATCCCGAAATGGCTCCTACGGCATCCGGGACGGATCCAGAAATGATCTCGGAAGGGTCCCCAAATGATCCCAAAATGTTCCCGAAATGACCCTGATGGATCCGGCAAACCATCAAGAAATTATGCCGAAAGGGTCCCAAAATGATCCCGAAATAATACAGAAAGTCACGAAACGACCCCTAGAGGATCCCCAAATGATCCCGTATTAGCCCCGAAAAGGTCCCGAAATAACCCCGACGGGATCTCGGACAAATCCCGAAAACCATCCAGAAATGATGCCGGAAGGGATCCCAAATCATTCCGAAAAGTCCCGCATTGATTCCGACGGGATCCCGAACGGATACCGAAAATCATCCAGAAGTGATGCCGGAAAGGTCCTCAAATGATCACCTAATAGTCCCGAAATGACCCTTAAGGGGTCATGGACGGAACCCATAAACCATCCAGAAATGTTCCCGATATAGTCCCGAAGAAGTCCCGAAATGACCCTGACGGGATCTCGAACGGATCCCTAAATTACCCTGACGGGATCCCGGACAGATCCCGAAATCCATCCAGAAATGATCTTTGGAGGTACCCCAAATGATCCCGCAATGATTCCGACGGGATCCTGATCGGATACCGAAAACCATCCGGAAGTGATGCCGGAAAGGTCCTCAAATGATCGCCTAATACCAAAATGACCCTGACGGCATCCAGAAATGATCTTGGGAAGGTCCTAAATGATCCCGAAATAGTCTCGGAAAAGTTCAGAAATTACCCTGAAGGGTTCCCGGACGAATCCTGAAAGCCATCTCTAAATGATCCCGAAAAAGTCCCGAAATGACCCTGACGGGACCCCGAAAGGATCGCGAAAACTATCCAGAAATGATGCCGGAAAGGTCCTCAAATGATTTTCTAATAGGTCCGAAAAGACCCTGACGGGATCCCGAACGGATCCCGACAACTATCTAGAAATGATGCCGAAAGGGCCCGCAAATGATCCCGTATTAGTCGAGAAAAAGTCCCGAATGACCCCGACGGGATGCCGGACGAATCCCAAAAACCATCCAGAAATGATGCCGGAAGGGACACCAAATGATCCCGAAAAAGTCCCGCAATTATTCCGACGGGATCCTGAGCGAATACCGAAAACCATCCGGTAGTGATGCCGGAAAGGTCTTCAAATGATCACCTAATAGTCGCAAAATGACCCTGACGGCATCCCGGACAGATCCCGAAATCCATCCAGAAATGATCTTGGGAGGGTCCCAAAATTATCCCGAAAGTCTCGGAAAAGTCCAGAAATTACCCTGACGGGTTCCCGGACGAATCCCGTAAGACATCCTTAAATGATCCCGAAAAAGCCCCGAAATGATCCTGACGGGATCCCGAAAGGATTCCGAAAACTATCCAGAGATGATGCCGGAAAGGTCCTCAAATGATCCCCTAATAGTCCCGAAATGACCGTGACGGGATCCCGAACGGATCCCGACAACTATCCAGAAATTATGCCGAAAGGGTCCGCAAATGATCCCGTATTAGTCGAGAAAAAGTCCCGAAATGACCCCGACGGGATCCCGGACGATCCCAAAAACCATCCAGAAATGATGCCGGTAGGTATCCCAAATGATCCCGAAATAATCCCGAAATGACCTCGTCGGCATCCCGGACGGATACAGAAAATTATCCAGAAATGATGCCGGAAAGGTCCACAAATGATCCCCTAATAGTCCCGAAATTACCCTGATGGGATCCCGGACGGATCCCAAAACAATCCAGAATGATGCCGAAAGGGTTCCCAAATGATCCCGTATTAGTCGCGAAAAAGTCCCGAAATGACCCCGACGGCATCCCGGACGGATCCCGAATACCATCCAGAAGTGATGCCGGAAGAGCCCCAAATGATCCCGAAAAGGTACCCAAATGACCCCGACGAGATCCCGGACGGATACCGAAAACCATCCAGAAATGATGCCGGTAGGTACCCCAAATGATCCCGAAATAGTCCCGAAATGACCACGTCCGGATCCCGGACGGATCCCGAAAACTATCCAGAAATTATGTCGAAAAGGTCCCCAAATGATCCCGTATTAGTCGAGAAAAAGTCTCGAAATGACCCCGACATACTCCAGAAAAAGTTCCGAAATGGCTCCGAGGGAATCAACGACGGATCGCAAAAACAATACAGAAATTATTCCGGAAGGATCCCAAAATGATCCCGAAATAGTCCGGAAATGACCCAGATGGGATCCCGCATAGATCCAGAAATGATCCCGGAAGGGTCCAAAAACTATCCCGGAAAAGTAACAAAAAATCCCGAAATGGCTCCTACGGCATCCGGACGGATCCAGAAATGATCTCGGAAGGGTCCCTAAATGATCCCAAAATGTTCCCGAAATGACCCTGATGGATCCGGCAAACCATCAAGAAATTATGCCGAAAGAGTCCCAAAATGATCCCGAAATAATACAGAAAGAGTCACGAAACGACCCCTAGAGATCCCCAAATGATCCCGTATTGCCCGAAAAGGTCCCGAAATAACCCCGACGGGATCCCGGACAAATCCCGAAAACCATCCAGAAATGATGTCGGAAGGGATCCCAAATCATTCCGAAAAAGTCCCGCATTGATTCCGACGGGATCCCGAACGGATACCGAAAATCATCCAGAAGTGATGCCGGAAAGGTCCTCAAATGATCACCTAATAGTCCCGAAATGACCCTTAAGGGGTCATGGACGGATCCCATAAACCATCCAGAAATGTTCCCGATATAGTCCCGAAGAAGTCCCGAAATGACCCTGACGGGATCTCGAACGCATCCCTAAATGACCCTGACGGGATCCCGGACAGATCCCGAAATCCATCCAGAAATGATCTTGGGAGGGACCCCAAATGATCCCGCAATGATTCCGACGGGATCCTGATCGGATACCGAAAACCATACAGAAGTGATGCCGGAAAGGTCCTCAAATGATCACCTAATACCAAAATGACCCTGACGGCATCCCGGACTGATCCCGAAATCCATCCAGAAATGATCTTGGGAAGGTCCTAAAATGATCCAAAATAGCCCCGAAAAAGTCCCGAAATTACCCCGACAGGATCCCGGACGGATCCCGAAAACCATCCAGAAATGATGCCGGAAGAGCCCCAAAATGATCCCGAAAAAGTCCCCAAATGACTCCGACGAGATCCCGGACGGATCCCGAAAACCATCCAGAAATGATGCCGGAAGAGCCCCCAAATGATCCCGAAAAAGTCCCCAAATGACCCCGACGAGATCCCGGACGGATCCCGAAAACCATCCAGAAATGATGCCGGAAGAGCCCCAAATGATCCCGAAAAAGTCCCAAATGACCCCGACGAGATCCCGGACGGATCCCGAAAACCATCCAGAAATGATGCCGGAAGAGCCCCCAAATGATCCCGAAAAAGTCCCCAAATGACCCCGACGAGATCCCGGACGGATCCCGAAAACCATCCAGAAATGATGCCGGAAGAGCCCCCAAATGATCCCGAAAAAGTCCCCAAATGACCCCGACGAGATCCCGGACGGATCCCGAAAACCATCCAGAAATGATGCCGAAATGATCCCGTATTAGTCGCGAAAAAGTCCCGAAATGACCCCGACGGGATGCCGGACGAATCCCGAAGACCATCCAGAAATGATGCCTAAAGGGACCCAAAATAACCCCGAAAAAGTCCCGTAATGATCCCGGAAACCATCAAGAATTTATCTCTCGAAGGTACGCAAATGATCCCGAAAGTACCCCGACGGGATCCCGGACGGATCCCGAAAACCATCCAGAAATGATGCCGGAAGGGTCCCCAAATGATCGCGAAATAGTCCCGAAATGATTCCGGAATAGTCCCGAAAATGTCCCAAAATAACCCCGACGGGATCCCGGACGGATCCCGAAAACTATACAGAAATGATCCCGGAAGGGTCCCAAAATGATCCCGAAATAGTCCCGAAAAAGTCCCGAAATTACCCCGGCGTAATCCCGGACCGATCCCGAAAACCATCCAGAAATGATCCCGGAAGGGTCTCGATATGACCCTTACGGGATTACAAATAAGGTGAAGCTAATTATAAAACCATGTTAATAAGGCAGCAGGCGCATTGGAGCGAATGAAAAGTTACATAGAAACATACAGGTAAAGCTAATAAAAGCGTGCTAATAAAAACAATTGAAGGAGGGCGGATGGCGGGAGTAGAGGAGAGGACCACTGATCGTTCCTCCAAAATTGTCTAGATCTCGATCTGTATGTGCCAGATACCAAAAACTATTGATTTAGGAGAAAATTTATATTGAGTTATAACAATTTATAGATTTTACACCAGAGGGGGAGATAAAGGGGGGGGGGCGGAGGGTGTCACTGCTTACTTTGTAAGCCCTCGACTTATTTGACCCCTTGAGTCTGTGATATTGGTGAAGGCCAGTATACGTAAAGTTATAATGTGTAAAAATTATTAAAAAGTAATTGCTCGAAGGGGTCGTGGGACCCCCACCCCTCTTTCCATGTTCGAAAAAAATTTCGCTAGTAGACTACTGTCTGTGTCCCAAATTTCATCAAAATCCGTGTAGCCATTCTGGCGTGATTCAGTCGCAAAGACGAAAAAATATAATAATTAAATTATAACTGTTCCTAGGGGGCGGGGACCACGCCCCTTTTCAAAAATATATAGCTAGTAGATCCTTCTAGACTATTGGCTATATGTGTGCAAAATTTCATCCAAATCGGTCCAGCCGTTCTTGCGTGATTGAGTCACAAAGACAAACGTCTGGACAAACATCCAAACATCCAAACATCTAAACATCCAAACATCCAAACTTTGCCATTTATAATATACTAGCCTTTACCCGCGGCCCCGTCCGCAAGGAGAAAATAAAATATATGTGCTATTCACGTTAGCCTGCTTTATCAAGTTGTCTGTTTAAAAATTTTTTCTGTCAATGTATTTTATTTTTTAATACAGTAAAAAAAAGAACTAACTGAGCTGATGGGCACGCTTACATGAATAGTACAATACACTTTTTTCGAATTAAAAAAAATACATTTTGTTTCTAAGTTAAATTAATTGATATGACAGGGGTGAAAGAATTACTACTCATAGAACAAAGGAGTGAAACTACAATTAGCTAAAACCAAAAAGAAGTTTTTAAATGAAAGCAGTGTTGCTTTTTCGGGTATTTAGTTGGTTAAAATATTACAAAAATTTTAATTATAGTTGTAATAGTTCGTTACAGGATTCATTTAAAAATAGAACGAAAAAGCTGTGATATATTAAAGATAAAACATACCGAATTTTAATTACGAATAATTTGCCGTAAATCCACGGCCATGTGTGCTGAATTACCGGTTTCGAAGAGACCTAAAATGATCCCGGAAGTGTCCCTAAATGACACCAAATAGTCACGAAATGATGCCGACGGGATCCTGGACAAATCTCGAAAACTATCCAGAAATGATGCCGGAAGGGTCCCAAAATAATCCCGAAGTAGTCACGAAAAGTCCCGAAATGACCCTAACGGGATCCCGACGGATCCCGAAAACCATCCAGAAATGTGCCGAAAGGGTTCCCAAATGATCCCGTATTAGTCGCGAAAAATTCCCGAAATTCCCCCGATGGGATCCCGGATCATCCAGAAATGATGCCGGTTGGTACCCCAAAATGAACCCGAAATAGGCCAGAAATGACCCCGTCGGGATCCCGTACGGATCCCGAAAATCATCCAGA
>JARSSU010025723.1:0-12158 GCA_029619165.1 Eurosta solidaginis | reverse complement strand
GCAAGAGGATTTTCCACAGAGCCTGTAGTGAGGGTATATCGGACTATGAAGTAAAGCTAATCAAGGCTAACCCTCATTTGTTTTACTTGTGTGAAAAGTGTGTGAACATGCCGGACAAGCTATCTAATATTTTGAACGCTATTCTTGTGGCTCAAAAACAAGGTTTTGACATAATTTCTAATGCTGTGTCTAAAAAATTCGATGATTTAAAAAATCATATAATGGACTCTTTGAAGTCATCCAACAACAACTTAAATGTTGCTGAGTCATATGGTTGTCCGAATGTCAGAAATAGTGCGCTATTTATTTCTGCTCTCCCCATGGCATCCAATAACAACAACTTAATACAAAGCAACCTAATGGATTTTCCCGCTACCCCGCTTGGCACGGAGTTCTCTAATTCCCCTATCGATAATCTGAGAGCTAATGCTTCATCACCTGCACCTACTACTACTCTTACATCTATACCTGCTGCTATTATTACTCAGCCGCAAACATCGAATATTCTCTCTACTAGTTCTACTACAAAGACAACTTCTACTTCGCCTGCATCTACATCTACAACTACATCTAAAAACGCCTCATCTTCTAAAGTCTCTCATTCGTCTAAAACTACATCTACATCTGGAAATACATCAACATCAATTAGTTCCAATTCTACATCTAAAACTAAATCTACTGCATCCACATCTAAATCAACTAAAGCTAACAATCATAAAATAATTCAAATGTGCCTTCTGATAATTCCAATAAGTCTGATGCTCAAATGGTTGTCAACAATGTGAAAAATACTAGTGCAGTGTCGCGCTCTGCTGGGACTGTATCGTATGCAGATGCTGCAGCTAGCGCAGTTAATGCAAATGTGCCATCTGTTCAGGCATGCTTAACCAACGAAACGATATCATTTCGTTACGATAATCAACGTTAATAAACGAAACGAAGTCATTTCGTTTCGTTTATTAACGTTAAGATCGTCAAATTAACGAAATGATTTCGTTTCGTTTTCTGCCATATCAAAACGAAATCAAATCGTTTATGTTGATTATTAATTTCAAACTATGCTGGCAAAGCTGATTGATGGCGGAGTCATTAAAGGTGAAAGCATTATCCAAGCTGATTGCAACTTTTCTCATGAATTTTGACAGTACGAACATTTCTCAGAGTATTTTTGACATTACCACCAACGAATTACACAAACAAATTACATAGAGTTTGTGTGTGTATGTGCGCTCGTTGTTGCCACCTTACGGCTTCACCATGGCTATAGCATTGCCAGCACAATTCAAACATAAAGTATCACGTTTTCGTTAACGTTTTTAACGTTAACGAAAGCTTTTCGTTTCGGTTAAAAACGAGATACAATTTATCTTGATAATTTCTTTATCGATAATATTTCGAAGTGTTTCAATGGAAACGGTGGAAATTTTTTGATAAACGATTAGCTTAACGTTAAGGTGCATCCCTGCATCTGTTGATGTTTCTGACAGACAACGAAAGAGTGCATCAAAAGAAATTACGCAAAAATCGCGTGTTGTTAGTGGTAACAATGACAATGCTGAGTTAGATGTATTTGTGCGGTATAAATGGATTCATTTGTCCTCATTTAAGCCATCGGTCACTGAGGAGAGTATTGCTAAATACATCTCTTTGGCATTGCTGCTTCTAATGTCGCTTGTTTTAAGTTAGTAAAGAGAGATGTCGACATTAACACTTTAATGAGAGTCGCTTTTAAAGTTCGAGTGATTGAAAGTGAATATAGCAAACTTTTCAATGCTTCTCTTCGAAAAGATGTAGAAATTCCCGCGGAGTCATAGATTTGTCTGACACCTTTCATAATGGCCTCAACGTCTATTATCAGAATGTTAGGGGTCTAAATACTAAACTAGTTGATCTTTTTCTCCGTAGTCATAAACTCTGTTATGACGTTTTGGTTTTTACTGAGACATGGTTGAAACCAACTGTGTTTAACTCTGAGATATTAGCAGATTCTTATGAGATCTTTAGGAAAGATCGACGAAACAGAGTTGGCGGAGTGTTAATCGCCGTACACACCAGGTTCTCTGCTGAGGAAGTGTACTTCGATGATTCTTCTGATGTTGAAATCCTCTGCGTGCGAGTTAAACTTTTATCTACTTATAAATATTTTGTTGCGTCTTATATTCCGCCCAGTCAGATATTTCTGTATACTTAAAACATTCTTCCCTATTGAAATTTATATTTGCTATGTCAAGGTCTGTTGATTCTGTCTTAGTGGCTGGCGATTTTAATCTGCCCTTTTTGTCGTGGAATTTTATTGACGGAATGCTAGTTCCCACTGCTTGTAATGTTGTATTCTACGAGTTTTTAAATGACCTTGCAGACTTTATCAACTTAGCAGAATTCATAATAAATTTGGCAAATATCTGATTTGATTTTTTCAGACGACACATCGAATTGTTCTGTTACTCGATGTGATCCAGTGGTATTGCCTGAGGATGTTTAACATCCAGCACTTTCAATTTACCTGGATTGTCTTAGCTTACCCGTGCGGTATACTACCGATCCGAATGCGTCTTCCCGCCGGTTTTTGTTTAGAAAGGCCAATTGGTCTTTACTAATCGACGAAGTCTCTAAAATAAAGTGGCCTGAGTACGACGGAGATATTGAAGCGAGCTCCGTCCATTTCACCAACGTTTTACATGCGATATTCCTCAAATGTGTGCCTTTTTCCAAAACCTCCTCAGCATCTCCAGCTACTGCTTGGATCTCTAGAGAACTTAATTATCTAAAAAACAAAAACACGCTTCTTCAAGCGTTTCAAATTATCTGGCTCTAATAGTGACTATGCTGCATACTCCATCTTGCGCCTTAAGTACAGATAAGATGCTATAAGAATTATCTGATGAAGATTAAGCATCGGATCTCTTCCAATCCAAAAACATTTTATTCCTTCGTCAACTCTAAAAGAAAAATTAAAGGGTTTCCTTCTGTAATGAAGTATAACGATCGGATAATAATCAATAGTTACTTATGCGCGGGTGGCTTGGAATCACGTCCTTTCCAATCTCCCACACATCACAGCCCTACTCATTGTGTGTTAAATATACATTAGCTGCTGTAAATCACGTCCGTTCCGACAGCACTAATAATCAATAGTTACTTTGGGCGGTTGGCTTGGAATCACGTCCTTTCCAACCTCCCACACATCGCAGCCCTACTATTGTGTGTTAAATATACATCAGCTGCTCGAAATCACGTCCATTCCGACAGCACTGATAATCAATTCCGTTGCTCGGCATCACAGTCCATCCCGACAACTGATTCAATAATATATGTATATACATATTTTATAATATAATTTTGCTCACTATGTATGCTTGTTAATTTTACACTGTAATCCGCATTTATATTCATTCATTCATTCATATTTAGTCTGATTGATTGTAAAATTTGTAGACTAACAAATAAATAAATAAATAAATAAATATGTTACTAGCTTATTCCCGTGAGTTCCACCCCACGTTTCTATAAAAATATGCAAAATAAATAACATAAATTTTAAAGTCATTTTAAGGATGTGTATTTGCGAATTTAGGTACTGCTGAAACCATAGGATATACAATATTTTTTGTAAATTATTTGGAGTATAAATAAAAAGATTTTTTGATGAGCCAACTCTGGAGTAGGCACTATAATGGCCATGGGTTAAACATGAGTTGGTAAGATTGACTCCTACTACAGCTAATGACTGTCCTTGAGCTTTATTGATAGCATTGTGAAAGCCAACCTAATAGGAAATTTGAGGCGTTTGAAATTTAAAGGCATATCTGTCGGTATTAATTGAATCCTTGGTATGAAAACTTTGTTGTTTTCGAAATTTCCCGATCAAATCATTGCTTCAATGACATTGGACATTTTTTATGATAAACTTTGTCGCATTACATAAGCGCGGAGGATCCAAATTACGAAGCATAATATTATGCACCCTTTTTTAAGGACCAATCGATGAGAAGGAATTCGTGGTGGCTCCAAGGAGTTAAGAAACTCAACCGGACAATGCACAGCTTGCGATTCATCCACGACTGTGTCAATGGATTGATAAGTAGTATCGTTTGTTTGAATTTTATATAGATATAGAAGATGTAGACAGACTGAAATTAACAAAAAATTTTAACGGCGGCAGATTACTAAACGTCCAAACGGAATAACAGCCAAACTCAAGTCTGTAGTTAAACTTTAGCTGTTAAAAAACGCAAGTTTGTACGGCAGCCATAGTTCTCAAAACTTCCCATTTGTAGGGAAGGTGCCACGCCTGCTTTTCCACAATTCTACATTTTACTGGAGGTGTTAGAACTTAACGTCATATAGCTCCTTACCAATTTTTATTATCCTACCATTACTACATCCAGAGATATAAGGTGTGATATATTCCATTTGTATGGGAGGTGCCACGCCCCCTTCTCCCTCACCCCTATATTTTCTTGGTGGTGTTAGGCATTGACCTCCTATAACTCCTTACTGAATTTCAATGTTCTAGCATGAATACATTCAGAGTTATGCAGTATCAAAAATTCCATTTGTATGGCAGGTGCCACGCCCCTTTTATATATGGAAATTATTTTTAGCCTATGACATTCTCTGGAAGGTTTCAAGTGGGTTGTGCAAATTTGGTTGTGATCGGTCGATCCGTTTAGCACGCAACCCGATCTATACCTACATACATAATTTGAATTTTATATATATATAGATAGATGTATATTTTTATTTTTTACAGTTTGGGCACAGACAGGAGCTCAATATTCGTGACAATGTGCATATTAGTGCAGCAATTGCGTACCGAGAAGAACATTGATATTTGTTCTACAGCTAGAAAAATACGATCTCAGCGGCCAAGGCTATTAAATTCATTTGTAAGTGTATCTAATTTGAATTTTGAAAATGAATTTTTCTTTTAACGTATGCTTTTTGGTAATGTCACAGGCACAATACGAGTTCCTACATCGCGCCATAGCCAACTACGCAGATTTGCACAAATTGTCGACAGAAACTGCGTCTTCTGAGTGTTAATAATTTAAGATACATTTACATTAATTAATATTTATATATATAAAAAAGCAAGTGAATATTTTATAAGTTTACATCACACATACACATACATACAAACACACACACTCATGCATAGTACATTACTGATTAGTCATATACATACATTTAAATTAAACGAATCTATATATATATATAAATATAAATGTATATTTAAGCACAAAATAAGTATTTGTAATTGCATAATAACCATATTCATTTATTGTGTAAAACTTCGCGAACCCAACCACAACAAAACAAATTTAAAATAATACAAACTATTAATGTTTATAAAGTGAATTATGTATAAGTTTTTTCTACCTAAGTTTATTTAGCAGACTACCAAAGGACAGCCCATAAATAAAAAAATATTTTAGATAAAACCAAGTCGTGCTAGAACTTTTAAAATTATTGTGTTTTTAATTGAAAACCTTGCATGATTTTTTTTCTACTATCCCGACTATCTCGGAAGTATATTTGCCGTCGTATTTGGTAAGTGAAAGTACAATTGCGAAAATAACCGAACCGAAATGTACCTTTTTTCTGCAAATGCTATATCGCATGAACTTTGGTGTGATATGATTTGGTGTCATAAGAACAACTAGGGGCGATGTGATCTGATTTTATTATACAAACATTTAAGAACTGAATAAAAAAACTTGATGTCCAAACCATAGTGGGACGCATTAAAGTAAGATAAAACCAATGTCGTAAATTCTATAAGCGAACATGATACGTAGCAGAGTAAATAGATCACATCACATCAGGAAATGAACCACTTAGTAAATCAGTTCTCACACTGGTACATATTACACCACACTCGTCATGGCAAAAATTGGAGTTAATTGGTACACAAATGACCCAGCACCTAAATTGTCCTATATCTCTGGAACCAAGCAAGATTTCTAGAACTTTGTTGACATGATATAGCACCTACTTGTAGATTGATCCACAATATCTTTCAGGATGTATCATTAACGGTTCAGGCGCCATGTGAGATGTCCGGCTTATCGACTGACGACTAAATCGATTATTGCGTATATCTCTTGAACCAAGCAAAATTTAAAATTTGGGTTAATCGGTTGATCGATAACTACTGTCGATTTGCGTATATCTCTTCAAAGAAAATGAAATTTTGATATTCACAATAATCGGTTTAGTCACGTAGCGCTTAGAAATTTTGCCAGGATTCCATCAGCGTCAATCGCATTTGAGCGCATTTTACAAACACATCTTGCAACATCAATCTCTGAGGCGGCACGATTTTCAAATTGAAGCGAAACGCCTTTACAGAAATAAAAGAAACAGAAAGACGTGAGTACAAGGAGCTTGAGCTGCTGGCCAATAGGAATAACGCCAGCTATTTTCACCAAAAATTCGACGACAGGCGGAATGTTTTAGGTCCGGGGCAAACACTTATAAGTACGAAAACGGCGACTTTGTAACCGGTGTCCCGAAAGTACTTAGATTATGGAGGAAATACTTATCTGCCATCCTCAATGGAAACAGCAATGTAGCGCCCAGGAATGGTGAACCCGAGCACGCAATCGATGATGATGAAATTATTGTTCTCCACCCGATAATGACGACGTCAGAATAGCAATAACCAGATTAAAAAACAACGCGGCGAGCGCTGATGGATTGTTTGCGGAGCTATTCAAATATGGTGGCAAGGAGTTTGTAAGGCGCCTGCATCAGCTTCTTTGCAAAATATGGTCGGACAAGTGCATGCCTGATAATTGGGGTCTGAGCCTTCTTTACCCAGTCAAAAAGCAGGAGATATTGCAAACTGCGTCAACTATCGCAGAATCAGCATTCCTAATATCGCATATAAGGTCCTATCAAGTGTATTGTTCGAAAGATTGAAACCCATCGTGAATCGACTAATTGGATCTTATCAAAGTGGCGTTAGACCTGGTAAATCTATCATCGACCTGATTTTCACTTTGCGCCAAATCTTGGGAAAAACCACGTAAAAAGAATTGACACACATAACCTATTCTTCGATTTGAAGGCTGCCTTCGATAGTATGAAAAGGAGCTGCCTTTACGGCTGCGCAAAATGACGTTGCATTTGACGATCAGTTCAGTCCAAATTGGGAGGGAACTCTTCGAACCGTCCGAAACTAAACAGGGTGACCCCCTATCGTGCAATTTCTTTAATTTGACGCTGGAGAAAATAATACAAGCTGCAGAACTTAACCTCTCTGGAACAATATTCTATAAAAGCGTGCCGTTACTGGCGTATTGTGACGACATTGACATCATCGGCCCTAAAGACTGAACCGAAGTTCTGCTTACACCAAACTGGAAAAAGAGGCGGAAAATATTGGTTTATGACAAGGATGGGTTTGGTGGTGAATATAGACAAAGCGAGGTACCTGCTGTCGTCGACCAAAGAAAGTATTTTTATAGGAACCAGCCTATGGAAGCAGAGGAAGGTGGCTGACCCCACTCCGCTGGAAAGACTATGCGGAAAACGATTTAAATTCCCTTGGTGTGACCCACTCGTCCCAGTTAACCCAACGAGGAAACGTCTGGCACGCCTTGTTGGATAGCCATAACCGTTTAAACGGTTAAACGATAATGTAGTAAGTATTGGTGAGGTACTACGATTTACAAAAGCATCATTAATCTCATTAGGATTAAGCGAATCATTCGGACTAACTTTAACATACACACGAAGATTCTTTAAATTACGTCACAGCACATTATTGGGCTGCTCACTCAAGCGAGCGACAGTCAGGAAAATTATACAAAAATATACGAAATATATGGTCAGCCTAATTCACAAAGGCCTAACCAACAAATTTAAAGTATTGCAAGAGAAGCAAACAAAATAATTTTTTCCATTCACTACATACAGAAAAGGCTTAAAACTGGCAAAATTCTGTTTTTTTATACTCAGCTGAGCAGAGCTCACAGATGATATTAATTTTGTTCGCATAACGGTAATCCGTAACGGCATAAGTTAATCGAGATAGATAGAATTTTCCTTTTTCCATAGGCTAATCCGATCTAACCGCTGATTAGTGCAAATGAAACATTCCACTATTTTTCCCGACGTTTCGCTAAAACTTTTTTAGCATCTTCAGGGGCATTTCCATTTTATTTTCTGATATGAATATGGGAAAGTCGCTTCTGTAAAACGTCCTTAGAATCCTTGATAAAAAAGACCATCGCTTGGTAGATCTTTCTCTGCACCACTGTTACTAGGATTTCTTCTACTTTGCGTTGCCCAGAAGTTCTTGAAACCCCATCCCAAATGTTGCGAAAGCAATTTGTCGAATAAACTCATATTCAACTATCCAAGCAATTTGTCGAATAAACTCATATTCAACTATCCAAGCCGGCAAATTGCTTTCGCAACATTTGGGATGGGGTTTCAAGAACTACTGGGCAACGCAAAGTAGAAGAAATACTAGTAACAGTGGTGCAGAGAATGATCTACAAAGCGGTGGTCTATTTATCAAGGATTCTAAGCACGTTTTACAGGAGCGACTTTCCCATATTCATATCAGAAAATAAAATGGAAATGCCCCTGAAGATGTTAAAAAAGTTTTAGCGAAACGTCGGGAAAAATAGTGGAATGTTTCATTTGCACTAATCAGCGGTTAGATCGGATTAACCTATGGAAAAAGGAAAATTCAACTAAAAATACAAATATAAATTTTTTAACCGATCGTATTACAAAACACAGAGATAGATAGAAGTCTATCTTCTATATATCAAAATGATCTGGGCGAAAAAAGAAATTCATTTAGCCATGTACGTCCGTCCGTCCGTAAACACGATAACTTGAGTAAATTTTGAGGTATCTTAATGAAATTTGGTATGTAAGTTCCTGGGCACTCATCTCAGATCGCTTTTTAAAATGAACGAAATCGGACTGTAACCACGCCCACTTTTTCGATATCGAAAATTTCGAAAAACCGAAAAAGTGGGATAATTCATTACCAAAGACGGATAAAGCGATGAAACTTGGTAGGAGGGTTGACGTTATGACGCAGAATAGAAAATTAGTAAAATTTTTGGATAATGGGCGTGGCACCGCCCACTTTTAAAAGAAGGTAATTTAAAGTCAAATTTTAACAAAAAAATGAATATCTTTACAGTATTTAAGTAAATTATGTCAACGTTCAGCTCCAGCAATAATATGGCGCAACAAAATACAAAAATAAAAGAAAATTTCAAAATAGGCGTGGCTCCGCCCTTTTTCAATTAATTTGTCTATAATACTTTTAATGCCATAAGTCGAACAAAAATTTACCAATCCGTGTGAAATTTGGTGAGAGCATAGCCTCTATGACGATAACTGTTTTTTGTGAAAATGGGCGAAATAGGTTGAAGCCACGTCCAGTTGTTACACACAGTCGACCGTCTGTCCTTCCGCTCGGCCCTTAACATGATAACTTGAGCAAAAATCGATATATCTTTACTAAACTAAGTGCACGTACTTATCTGAACTCACTTTATCTTGGTATTAAAAATGGGCGAAATTCATCTATGACCACTTTTCGATATCGAAAATTTCGAAAAATAAAAAAAAATGCCATAAATCTATACCAAATACGAAAAAAGGGATAAACCATGGTGATTGGATTGGTTTTTTGACGCAAAACATAACTTTAAAAAAAACTTTGTAAAATGGGTGTGACACCTACTCCCTTTTAAATTACTCATTACCACCTTTCATTTGATACCCATATCGTACAAACACATTCTAGAGTTACCCCTGGTCCACCTTTATGGCGATATCTCGAAAACGCGTCCACCTATAGAACTATGGCCCAATCCTTTTTAAAATACTCTTTAATATCTTCCATTTGATACCCATGTCATACAAACATATTCCAAGTTTACCCTGGGTTCATTTTCCTACATGGTGATTTTCCCTTATTTCGTCTCCAAAGCTCTCAGCTGAGTATGTAATGTTCGGTTACACCCGAACTTAGCCTTCCTTACTTATTTGGTTCTAACTTTATATAGGCCTCAACCATTATGTGATTCAAGTGGTAGCTGGGGCAACTGCCCCTCAACTTCGTGTGCCAAAGCATGTAATCATAAAATCAACGTTACTATAGCGCACAGAGATTTCAGCAGCAGCTTCAATTGACAGCTTACAATACTGACTAGCATAGTTTTGAGCGAGCAATTGTCGCTTTAAATTAATACTTAAATGGGTACTTAGTATTAATGTAGTCCAACTAACGCATTCATTCGAGAACTGCACCCCATTGTGAACGCTCATCGAATAGTAGACGATGTATTTGCTACAGTTATTTTTACTTACTTATGTTCTAGGATTTTCAATGAGTATAAACTATTGGTAGGTGAAAAGAAAACTACAAATATTTACATATATAAAATTACGAAAAGTTTCAAGTTTGAACTTCTTTCTGTACAATTTAGCTCAGCAGATGAAACGCATGCGTTGATATTGGCACGTGGTGGATCCAGAGGAATATCAAACAAAAATTTAAGAGAAGTTAATGGAATATCTTTGTTGGGACGCACCTTAACGGTTTTGAATGAATCACGCCTATTTGAATACATCTGGGTGTCTACAGACAGCGAGCTAATAGCGAACGTAGCTAGAAAATGTAAGTAATTGGTGAGACGAGACGGACGCCCTAATTCAACCAACGTAAAAAACGTGAGCTCTTTCCGATAGCTCACCTCCGTACGTGCTGAGAGGGTCACGATAAAAGATTTTCCAAGCAAAATATGCTTAGGGGCAAAGTCTCGTGTACTTTTTGAGCCGAAGCATCTTTATAATTCGCATGGTTTAGCCAGCGAATTCATATGACGACCGTCGATCTAAAACGTATGCGGGTTATTCAAAGGGATATGTTGATTATGTGGGACTTTAGAAAATCTGGACTCACGCTTAATCTAAGGGTTTCTCACTAACAAATCATGACCCTCGTTATTTGTTCCTGCTTGAAAGAGAGATCGTTTTTGTGGGCCTTTAACTGAAAATTGGATGTATTTGTTGTGTTAATGTCCGATTACGGCAGGCTTGTGTTGTTCCGATACCACCTTGTACTCCTTACCTGCACTCATATAAAAGGATCGAGAAAATTAATCGATACCAAAACAAGTATCGAGGTAAAGTACTCGTTATTTACTCGCATCGTACTCATTAAAAAGCACAGTAGAAACTTATGCAAACTAATCCATACCTTATCAGAAACAACTCATCTAAACTCGCAATTGCCTCATGACCTCGTAAAGAAAACATTTTGTTATGCAAGCTTGCGAGATTTACACGCTCTGCGAGTTGTGCGAGGGATTTCTGAGCCTTTTCTAAAAACAATATTTGAAAAATAAATAAAATTCCAGTAAATAATATGCAAAATTCATGTGCATTGATTCATCACTTATATCTTTTGAAACGTCAAAATATGTTAGGTTCCCGATTCTTAATCCTGAATACGTATCTTTGAATACACCAAAACAAGTAGGCCCGTCGGCACCCGTATTTGCTGATTTTTTCTAAAAATTCCGAAATGATGAGTTTTTCTGGAGGACAATTTAAGGACGGAATGCAACAATCTCTTTAAAGAACTGGGAACACAAAATTCCCAAATGTAGAAAATCATGCGGCCATTGTAAAAGCAAAATATAAAACATGTAGGAGGCGTTATTTGACTTGGGTAATGGAAAGCTCGATACTGTACCAACGTACTCGATACCTAAAACGGTACTTGTACACGGTAATTGACTGTAAAAAAAACTCCTTACTTGAGCAAAGTACTCGTTGATGATAATTTAAATTGAAAATGCGTGGTGCTTTGCGTTTTGGCTTTTCCTACAAATTAGCGGGACGGTACCTACATGTTTTATGCCAACTCCGAAGGGCATGGTAAAAATACACTCGGAATGTTTGCCAAAGCACCCCGCTTATCTCCCTCAGTAGGGTAGGCACCTTGTCGTTGGTGTGAGGGCTTAGCCGAACTCCATAGCGCCCGACTATGAGGCGGAGCTGTTTAGGACTGACATCTACGCCGTTTCGCCTCATAGGAAGGCGGCGGGATGTCGGTGACCAAGAACTGCCAACCCCCTAATCCAGGGTGTTATGCGGACCGTGCCTAT
>JARSSU010025722.1:0-19250 GCA_029619165.1 Eurosta solidaginis | reverse complement strand
TTGTTTAGTTTCATCAATGATACCTGTAGGTAGTTGGCTTTAGCAATGAGCCCGGTCGGTCAGTTTCAGTTTAGAATTTCGCAGGTAAGTTGCTTTATTTTATGGGCGCATTATTCCTCAAGCAAAGGGATCGGTTAGTTTGGTTGGTTAGTTCGGTTTTAGCAATGAACCCGGTCGAGTTTTCGGTTTCAGGTAGCAATGTTCCCGCTACGTGCTTATTTTGTGGGCCTATCCTCAAGCAAAAGGGTTGGTTAGTTTCGGTTTTAGAATGATACCTGTTGTTGAGTTTGCTTAGCAAGAGCCGGTCGGTCAGTTTCAGTTTAGCAAATGTTCGCGGTAATTGCTTTATTTATGGGCCAAATTCCTCAAGCAAGGGGATCGGTTAGTTTCGTTGGTAGTTGTTTCTATGATCCGGTCGGTCGGTTTCAGTGTAGTACGGTTCCCAGCTACGTGTTTATTTATGGGCCCCTATTAATAAAGCAAAACGGATCGGTTAGTTTGGTTTCAGCAATGATCCCGGTTGGTTAGTTTCATTTAGCATCCCCGGGCTGTGCTTTGTTTTCTGGCGCCTATTAGTCAAGAAAAGAGCTCGGTTAGTTCGCTTCAGCAATGAGCCCGGTCGGTCATTTCAGTGTACAGTGTTCCCAGATACGTGCTTTATTTTATAGGCGCCTATTAGTCACGCAAAGCGATCGGTTGTTGGTTTAGCAATGATGTCGGTCGTCAGTTTCAGTGTAGCAATGTCCAGCTACGTGCTTTATTTATGGGCGCTGCTAGTCAGCAAGAGGGTCGGTTAGTTTCGTTTTAGCAATGATCCCGGTCGTTCAGATTCAGTTTGGCAATGTTCCAGCTTACGTGCTTATTTATGGGCGCTATTGCTCAAGAAAAAATGGCTCGGTTGTTTGGTTTCAGCAATGTACTGTTGGTTAGTTTGGCCTTTCGTATGAGCCCGGGTCAGTGTTCAGTGAGCAATGTTCCAGCTACGTGCTTATTTATGGGCGCCTATTACTCAAGCAAAGGGCTCGGTTAGTTTGGTTTCAGCAATGATCCCGGTTGGTTAGTTCAGTTTAGCAATGTTCCGGGCTACGTGCTTTATTTTTAGGGCGCCTATTGCTAAGAGAAATGCTCGGTTACTTTATTTTATGGGCGCTTACTCACGCGAAAGGGTCGGTTAGTTTGTTCAGCAATGATCCCGGTTGGTTAGTTTCAGTTTTAGCATGTTCCAGGCTACGTGCTTTATTTTTGGCGACTATACTTAAAGCGAAAGGGCTCGGTTAATTGTTTCAGCATGTCGTTGGTTAGTTGGTTTACAATGATCCCGTCGGTCAGTTTCAGTTTAGCAATTTCCATCTACGTGCTTTATTTTATGGGCGCCTATTACTCAAGCAAAGGGCTTGGTAGTTGGTTTCAGCAGTGATCCCTGTGTTTGGTTTCAGCAAAGATCCCGGTTGGACAGTTTGTCTTCGCAAAGGGCCGGTCGGTCGGTTCAGTGTAGCAATGTTCCAGCTACGTGCTTTATTTTATGGGCGTCTATTCCTCAAGCAAAGGCTCGGTTAGTTTGGTTTTAGCAATGGACACCTGTTGGGTTAGTTTGGCTTAGCAATGAGCCCGGTCGGTCAGTTTCAGTTTAGCAATGTTCCCAGCTACTTGCTTTATTTTATGGACGCCTATTCCTCAAGCAAAGGGGGCTCGGTTAGTTTGGTTTCAGCAAAGATCCCGGTTGGTTAGTTTGGCTTTCGCAATGGGCCCGGTCGTTCGGTTTCAGTGTAGCAATGTTCCCAGCTACGTGCTTTATTTATGGGCGCCTATTCCTCGAGCAAAGGGCTCGGTTAGTTTGGTTTTGGCAATGATAACCTGTTGGTTAGTTTTCGCTTTAGCAATGAGCCCGGCGGTCAGTTTCAGTGTAGCAATGTTCCCAGCTACTTGCCTTA
Source organism: Eurosta solidaginis (assembly GCA_029619165.1). Lineage (NCBI taxonomy): Eukaryota > Metazoa > Arthropoda > Insecta > Diptera > Tephritidae > Eurosta > Eurosta solidaginis. Next base: position 17,319 of record JARSSU010025722.1, on the reverse strand, counting down.
TTTTACGGGCGCCTATTAGTCAAGCAAAAACGCTCGGTGGTATGGTTTCAGCTATGACCCCGGTTGGTTAGTTTAGCTTTGGCAATAGCCCGGGTCGTTCAGTTTCAGTTTAGCAATGTTCCCAGCTACGTGCTTTATTTTTATGGGCCCTATTACTCAAGCAAAAGGGATCGGTTAGTGTGGTTTCAGCAATGATCCCGGTTGGTTAGTTTCAGTTTAGCAATGATCCCGGTCGTTCAGTTCAGTGTACCCAGCTACGTGCTTTATTTTATGAGCGCCTAAGCGAAAAGGCTAGGTTAATTTGGTTTTAAGCAATTTTGAACTCGTGAATGCGCAATCTGGGTACTCATATGAACAGGGTATATGTGGAACTTAAGAGCGAATTGAGAGTTCACAGAGTTGCACCGCCACACCGCCATTTTATAGAGGGTAAAAGTGTAACGCTTTGCGTTGCGAGCAGGCAACAATTTTCACAAAAGAACGAAATACCCCGTAAAGGCGTTGCCTGTTTTTAGAATAGAACAAACAAGCCTTGCGCGGCGTACAAAAGCGTAACACTTAGAAAGAAAAATGAACGCTATATAAAACTTTTTAAAGGTTGTCAAATGTTGTTCTCGTTTTATATTCTTTAATTCTAGAGTTAGATATGATAAAAACCGCGTAGGAATTTTTTAACCCATTTGTTTGGTTACTCGACAGCTCCGTCCTCGTGTCGCCTACATATTGCGTTTTCTAAATAAACCTACCGGCCTAAAGGTTAAACATGCTTAAAATACGTAAGTCGTTTCGTTCAACAAATTTGAGTAGATCAATCAGCAGTTGTTTGCTTCAGAGCGAAAATTTTTGAGATAGTTATTAAAACTTTTAAAGTTTTCAAACGTTGTTTCTCGTTTCATATCTTTTATTTCTGGAGTTAAATTTAATAAATACCGCGTACGAATTGTTTTAACCCATTTGTTTTGGTTACTCGATGGGTCCACCTCGTTGTTTACATATTGCGTTTTTTTTTAAATTTATTACCGGTCTAAAGGTTAGCATGCTTAAAATACGTAAGTCGTTTTTTTCACAAATTTGAGTAGATCACTCAGCAGTGTTGCTTCAGAGCGATCATTTTTGAGATAATTATTAAAACTTTTTTAAGGTTGTTAAAACGTTGTTTCTCGTTTTATATCCTTTAATTCTACAGTTAAATATGATAAAAACCGCGTACAAATTATTGTAACACATTCGTTTTGGTTACTCGACGTGCTCCGTCCTCGTATAACCTACATATTGCGTTTTTATAAATAAGCTTACCGAGCCGTAAAGGTTAAAATTCCAGGGCTAAATATGATAAAAACCGCGTACGAATTTTTTTAACCCATTCGTTTTGGTTACTCGACTGCTCCGTCCTCGTGTAGCCTACATACGGCGTTTTTCTAAATAAAATTACCGGTATGGTTTAAAATACGTAAGACGTTTCGTTCAACAAATTTGAGTAGATTCAGCAGTGTTTGCTTCAGAGGGACACTTTTTGATATAGTTATTAAAAGTTTTTAACGTTGTCAAACGTTATTTCTCATTTTATATCTTTTAATAATGGAGCTAAATTTGATAAAAACCGCGTACGTATTATTTCAAGCCATTCGTTTTGGTTACTCGACGGCTCCGTCCTCGCATAGCCTACATATTGCGTTTTTCTAAATAAGCTTACCCGCCTAAATGTTAAGCATGCGTTAAAATACCTAGTCGTTTTGTTCAACAAATTTGAGTAGATCACTCAGCGGTGCTTGCTTCAGAGCGACAATTTTGAGATAGTTATTAAAACTTTTAAAAGGTTGTCAAACGTTGTTTCTCGTTTTATATCCTTTGTTTCGTTACTCGACGGCTCCGTCCTCGTTAGCTTACATATTGCTGTTTTTTTTACTTGCTTAACGGCCTAAAGGTTAAGAATGCTTAAAATACGTAAGTCGTTTTGTTCAACAAATTTGAGTAGATAGCTCAGCAGTGTTTGATTCAGAGCGACAATTTTGATATAGTTATTAAAACTTTTTAAAAGGTTGTCAAACGTTGTCTCTCGTTTTATATCCTTTAATATTAGAGTTAAATATGATAAAAACTGCGTACGATTTTTTTTAACCCATTCGTTTGGTTATTCGACACTCCGTCCTCGAGTAGCCACATATTGCGTTTTTCTAAGCAAACTTATCGGCCTAAAGGTTAAGCAAGGTTAATATACTTATGTCGGTTCGTTCAACAAATTTGATTAGATCACTCAGCAGTTGTTTGCTTCAGAGCGACAATTTTTGAGATAGTTCCCGGTCGTTCGGTTTCAGTTTAGCAATGCTCCCAGCTACGTGTTTTTGTTTTATGGGCGCCTATTGCTCAAGCAAAATGGCTGCGTTAGTTTGGTTTCAGGAATGGTACCGGTGGTTAGTTTTCGCTTTGCAATGACCCCGGTCGTTCAGTTTCAGTTTAGCATGTTCCCAGCTACGAGATTATTTTACGAGCGCTATTGCTCCAGAAAAAGGGCTCGTAGTTTGGTTTCAGCAATGGTCCCGATTGGTTAGTTTCAGTTTAGCAATGCTCCGGGCTACGTGCTTTATTTTATGGGCGCCTATTGCTCAAGTAAAATGGCTCGGTTAGTTTGGTTTTAGCAATGAACCCGGTCGGTCGTTTCAGTGTAGCCATGTTCCCAGCTACGTGCGTTATTTTATGGGCGCCTATTACTCAAGCAAAAAGGGCTCGGTTAGTTTAGTTTCAGCAATGAACCAGGTTTGGTTAGTTTGGCTTTAGCAATGAGCAAGTCGGTCAGTTTCAGTGTAGCAATGTTCCCTGCTACGTGCTTTATTTTATGGGCGCCTATTACTCAAGCAAAAGGGCTCGGTTAGTTTGCTTTGAGCAATGATCCCAGTTGGTTAGTTTGTCTTTAGCAATGGGGCCGGTTGGTCAGTTTCAGTTTAGCAATGCTCCGGGCTACGTGCTTTATTTTGTGGGCGCCTATTGCTCAAGAAAATGGCTCTGTTAGTTGGTTTCAGCAATGATCCCGGTTGGTTAGTTTGGCTTTAGCAATGAGCCCGGTCGGTCGGTTCAGTATAGCAATGTTCCTAGCTCTGTCCTCGTGTACATATTGCGTTTTTCTAAATAAACCTACCGGCCTAAAAGTTGACCATGCTTAATATACGTAAGTCGTTCGTTCAACAAATTTGAGTAGATCACTCAGCAGGTGTTTGCTTCACAGCAATTTGAGATTTTTGAGATAGTTATTAAAACTTTTTAAGGTAGGTCAAACGATGTTTCTCCTTTTATATCCTTTAATTGTAGAGTTAAATATGACAAAAAACGCGTACGAAGTTTTTTAACCCATTTGTTTTGGTTACTCGACGGCTACGTCCTCGTAGCTTACATAATGCGTTTTTTTTTAACTTGCTTACCGTGCCAAAGGTTAGCATGCTTAAAATACGTAAGTCGTTTCGTCAACAAATTTGAGTAGATCACTCAGCAGTTGTTTGCTTCAGAGCGACAATTTTTGAGATAGTTCCGGTCGTTCGGTTTCAGTTAAGCAATGTTCCCAGCTATGTGCTTTGTTTTAATGGGCGGCCTATTGCTCAAGAAAATGGCTCCGTTAGTTTGGTTTCAGGAATGGTACCGGTTGGTTAGTTTGGCTTTGCAATTAGCCCGGTCGTCAGTTTCAGTTTAGCAATGTTCCCAGCTACGTGCTTTATTTTATGGGCGCCTATTGCTCAAGCAAAAGGGCTCGGCTAGTTTGGTTTCAGCAATGGTCCCGATTGGTTAGTTCAGTTTAGCAAAGCTCCGGGCTACTTGTTTTATTTTATGGGCACCTATTTTCTCAAGTAAAAATCGCTTGGTAAGTTGGTTTTAGCAATGATACCTGTTGGTAGTTTAGCTTAGCAATGAGCCTGTTCGGTCAGTTTCAGTTTATCAATGTTCCCAGCTACATGCTTTATTTTATGAGCGTCTATCCTCAAGCAAAAGGGCTCGGTTAGTTTGGTTTCGGCAATGATCCCGGTTAGTTAGCTTGTCTTTAGCAATGTGGCCGGTCGGTCAGTTTCAGTGCAGCAATGTTCCTGCTACGTGCTTTTATTTTATGGGCGCCTATTACTCAAGCAAAAAGTGCTCGGTTAGTTTGGATTCAGCAATGATCTCGGTTGGTTAGTTTCAGTTAGCAATGCTCCGGGCTACGTGCTTTATTTTATGGAGGCCTATTGCTCAAGCAAAATGGCTCCGTTAGTTTGGATTCAGGAATGGTACCGGGTTTTTTAGTTTGGCTTTGCAATGAGCCTGTTCAGTCAGTTTCAGTTTATTAATGTTCCCAGCTACATGCTTTATTTTATGAGCGCCTATTCCTCTAGCAAAAGGGCCTCTGTTAATTTCGTTTTAGCAATGATCCCGGTAGTTCTGTTTCAGTTTAGCAATGTTGCCAGCTACGTGCTTAATTTATGGGCGCCTATTGCTCAAGCAAAATGGCTCCGTTAGTTTGAATTCAGGAATGGAAACCGGTTGGTAGTTTGGCTTTGCAATGAGCCTGTTCGGTCAGTTTCAGTTTATTAATATTCCCATCTACATGCTTTATTTTATGAGCGCCTATTCCTCAAGCAAAAAGGGCTCGGTTTAGTTTAGTTTCAGCAATGATCCAAGGTTGGTTAGTTGGCTTCGCAATGATCCCGGTTGGTCGGTTTCAGTGTGAGCAATATTCCCAGCTACGAGCGCTATTATGGGCGCCTATACTCAAACAAAAATGCTCGGTTAGTTTGATTTCAGCAATGGTCCCGATTGGTTAGTTTCAGTTTAGCAAAGCTCCGGGCTACTTGTTTTATTTTATGGGCACCTATTTCTCAAGGTAAAATCGCTTGGTAAGTTGGTTTTAGCAATGATACCTGTTGGTTAGTTTGGCTTTAGCAATGAGCCTGTTCGGTCAGTCAGTTTCAGTTTAATAATGTTCCCAGCTACATGCTGTTATTTTATGAGCGCCTATTCCTCAAGCAAAAGGGCTCTGTTAATTTCGTTTTAGCAATGATCCCGGTAGTTCTGGTTTCAGTTTAGCAATGTTCCCAGCTACGTGCTTAATTTTATGGGCGCCTATTGCTCAAGCAAAATGGCTCCGTTAGTTGGATTCAGGAATGGTACCGGTTGGTTAGTTTGGCTTGCAATGAGCGTGTTCGGTCAGTTTCAGTTTATTAATGTTCCCATCTACATGCTTTATTTTATGAGCGCCTAGTCCTCAAGCAAAAGGGCTCGGTTAGTTTAGTTTCAGCAATGATCCAGGTTGGTTAGTTTGGCTTTCGCAATGAGCCCGGTCGGTCGGTTTCAGTGTAGCAATATTCCCAGCTACGTGCGCTATTTTATGGGTACCTATTGCTCAATCGAAAGGCTCGGTTAGTTTGCTCTTGAGCAATAATCCCAGTTGGTTAGTTTGTCTTTAGCATGAGGCCGGTGGGTCAGTTTCATTGTAGCAATGTTCTCTACTACGTGCTTTATTTTATATTTTATAGGTTTCAGTTTAGCTATGCGCCGGAACTTCCTGCTTTATTTTATGGGTGCCTTTGCTCAAGCAAAAGTGCTCGGTTAGTTGATTTCAGTAATGATCCCGGTTGGTTAGTTTCAGTTTAGCAATGCGGCGGGCTACGTGCTTTATTTTATGGGGGCCTATTGCTCAAGAAAATTGGCTCGCTTAGTTTGGTTTTAAGCAATGGTACCTGTTGGTTAGTTTGGCTTTCGCAATGAGCCCGGTCGGTCGGTTTCAGTGTAGCAATGTTCCCAGCTACGTGCGTTATTTTATGGGTACCTATTGCTCAATCGAAAGGCTCGGTTAGTTTGCTTTGAGCAATAAGCCCAGTTGGTTAGTTTGTCTTTAGCAATGAGGCGGTCGGTCAGTTTCATGTAGCAATGTTCTCTACTACGTGCTTTATTTATATTTTATAGTTTCAGTTAGCTATGCGCCGGACTTCCTGCTTTATTTTATGGGTTGCCTTTTGCTCAAGCAAAAGGGCTCGGTTAATTTGGTTTCAGCAATGATCCCGGTTGGTTATTTTGGCTTTAGTTAGTTTCAGTGTAGCAATGTCCCAGCTACGTGCTTTATTTTATGGGCGCCTATTATTCAAGCAAAAGGGCTCGGTTAGTTTGGTTTCAGCAATGATCCCGGTTGATAAGTTTGGCTTTAGCAATGAGCCTGTCTGGTCAGTTTCAGTGCAGCAATGTTCCCAGCTACGTGCTTTATTTATGGGCGCCTATTACTCAATTCAAAATGGCTCGGTTAGTTGGTTTCAACAATGATCCCGGTTGGTTAGTTGGCTTAGCAATGAGCCTATCCGGGCGGTTTCAGTGCAGCAATGTTCCCAGCTACGTGCTTTATTTTATTTTATAGTTTCAGTTTAGCAATGCGCCGGACTTCCTGCTTTATTTATGGGTGCCTTTTGCTCAAGCAAAAGGCTCGGTTAGTTTGCTTTGAGCAATGATCCAGTTGGTTAGTTTGTCTTTGAGCAATGAGGCCGGTCGGTCAGTTTCATTGTAGCAATGTTCTCTACTACGTGCTTTATTTTATATTTTATAGTTCAGTTTAGCTATGCGCTGGACTTCCTGCTTTATTTATGGGTGCCTTTTGCTCAAGCAAAAGGGCACGGTTAATTTGTTTTCAGCAATGATCCCGGTTGGTTATTTGGCTTTAGTTAGTTTCAGTGTAGCAATGTTCCCAGTACGTGCTTTATTTTATGGGCGCCTATTATCAAGCAAAAGGGCTCGGTTAGTTTGTTTCAGAATGATTCCCGGTTGATAAGTTTGGCATTAGCAATGAGCCTGTCTGGTCAGTTTCAGCGCAGCAATGTTCCCAGATACGTGCTTATTTTATGGGCGGCTATTACTCAAGCAAAATGCTCGGGTAGTTTGGTTTCAGCAATGATCCCTGTTGGTAGTTTGGCTTTAGCAATGAGCCTGTCCGGTAGGTTTCAGTGCAGCAATGTTCCCAGCTACATGCTTTATTTTATGTGCGCCAATTACTCAAGAAAAGTGCGCGGTCAGTTTGGTTTCAGCAATGGTCCGATTGGTTAGTTTCAGTTTAGCAAATTCTCCGGGCTACGTGCTTTATTTTATGGGCGCCTATTGTCAAGTAAAATGGCTCGGTTAGTGTGGTTTAGCATGATACCTGTCGGTTAGTTTGGCTTAGCAATGAGCCTGTTCGGTCGGTTTTAGTTTATGAAGTTCCCAGCAACATGCTTTATTTTATGAGCGCCTATTCCTCAAGCAAAAGGGCTCGGTTAGTTTAGTTTCAGCAATGATCCAGGTTGGTTAGTTTTGGCTTTAGCAATGAGCCCGGTCGTTCAGTTTCAGTTTAAGCAATGCTCGAAGCTACGTGCTTTATGTTTATGGGCGCCTAGTATTCAAGCAAAAGTACTCGGTTTAGTTGGTTTCAGGAATGGTACCGGTTGGTTAGTTTGCTTTGCCAATGAGCCCGGTCGTTCAGTTTCAGCTTTAGCAATATTCCCAGCTACCATGTGCTCCTTATTTTACATGCTGCGCCTATTACATCAAGCCAAAAGGGTCTCGGTAGTGGTTCCAGCAATGGTCCCGATGGGTTAGATCAGTTTAGCAATGCCTCCGGACTACGTGCTGTTATTTTATGGGGCGCCTATACTCAAGAAAATGGCTCGGTTAGTTGGTTTAGCAATGATACCTGTTGGTTAATTTGGCTTTTGCAAGGGCCCGGTCGGTCGATTTCAGTGTGCAGCAATCCTTTGTTCTAGCTACGCACTTTATTTTATGGGGCCTATATTACTCAAGCAAAAAGGGCTCGGTCTGTTTAGTTTCAGCAATGGTCCAGGTTGCTTAGTTTGCTTTAGCAATGAGCCCGGTCGTTCAGTTTCAGTTTAGCAATGTCCAGCTACGTGCTTTATTTTATGGGCACTATTGCTCCAGGAAATTGGCTCCGTTAGTTTGCTTTCAGGAATGGTTCCGGTTGGTTAGTTTGGCTTTAAGCAATGATCCGGTTCGGTCGGTTTCAGTATAGCAATGCTCCGGCCTACTGCTTTATTTTATGGGTGCCTATTGCACAAGCAAAAGGGCTCGGTTAGTTTGGTTCAGCAATGATTCCGGTTGGTTAATTTCAGTTTAGCACTGCGCCGGGCTACGTGCTTTATTTTATGGGTGCCTAATGCCCAAGCGAAAGGGCTCGGTAGTTTGGTTTCAGCAATATACCTGTTGGTAGTTTGGCTTTCGTTATGAGCCCGGTCGGTTCTGTTTCGGTGTGTAGCAATGTTCCCAGCTAGTGATTTATTTTATGAGCGCCTATTGCTTAAGAAAAATTGTTCGGTTAGATTGGTTCAGCAATGTACTGTTGGTTAGTTTGGCTTTCGCAATGAGCCCGGTCGGTTGGTTTCAGTGTAGCAATGTGCCCAGCTACATGCGTTATTTTATGGGCGCCTATTAATCAAGCAAAAGTGCTCGGTTAGTTTGGTTTCAGCAATGATTCCGGTTGGTTAATTCAGTTAGCACTGCGCCGGGCTACGTGCTTTATTTTAGGGTGCCTAATGCTCAAGCGAAAGGGCTCGGTTAGTTTGTGTCAGCAATGATCCCGGTGGTAGTTTAGTTTAGCACTGCGCCGGGCTACGTGCTTTATTTTATGGGTGCTTATTGAGCAGCGGAAAGGGCTCGGTTAGTTTGTTCAGTAATGATCCCGGTTAGTTGGTTTGGGCTTTAGCAATGAGCCTGTTCGGTCAGTTTCAGTTTATCAATGTTCCCAGCTACGTGCTTTATTTTATGAGCGCCTATTTCTCAAGGAAAAGGTCTCCTTAGTTTGGTTCCAGCAATGTTCCAGGTTGGTTAGTTTGGCTAGCAAATGGCGGCCTATACTCAAGCAAAAGTGCTCAGGTTTTAGTTTGGTTCCAGCAATGATCCAGGTTGGGTTAGTTAGCTTTCAGCAATGAGCCCGGTCGTTCAGTTTCAGTTTAGCAATGTTCCAGCTACGTGCTTATTTTATGGGTGCCTATATTGCTCAATCGAAAGGGCTCGTTAGTGGTGTCCAGCAATGATCCCGTGTTGGTTAGTTGGAGATTTATAGCAAAGAGCCAGTTCTGTCGGTTTCAGTGTAGAAATGTACAAGCTACTTGCTTTATTTTATGGCGCCTATTACTCAGCAAAGGGATCGGTAGTTTAGTTTCAGCAATGATCCAGGATTGGTTAGTTTGGCTCTCAGCAATGAGCCAGGTCTGTCGGTTCTGAGTGTAGCATGCTCCGGGCTAGGGCTAGGGCTGTTAGTTTTAGTGGCGAGCCTATTGCTCAAGCAAAGGCTCGTTGAGTTTAGTTTGCGAAGCAATGATCCAGGTTGGTTAGTTTAGCTTTAGCATGAGCCGGTCGTCCCGTTTCAGTTGTAGCAATGTTCCCAGCTACGTGCCTGTATATTTATGGGTGCCTATGGCTCAATCGAAGGGGTCGGTTAGTTTGGTTACAGCATGATCCCTGTTGGTAGTTTGGATTAGCAAAGAGCCAGGTCTGTCGGTCTTCAGTGTAGAATGTACCAAGCTACTGCTTTATTTTAGGGCGCCTATTACTCAAGCAAAAGGGATCGGTTAGGTAGTTTCAGCAATGACTCCAGGTTGGTTAGTTTGGCCTTAGCTGGATGAGCCAGGCCTGTCGTTTCAGTGTAGCAATGTACCTAGCTACGTGCTTATGTTATGTGGTGTCCTATTGCACAATCGAAAGGGCTCGTTATTTGGTTTCAGGCAGATCCCTGTTGGAGTTAGTTTGGCTTTAGCAATGAGCCAGGTCTGTCGGTTCAGTGTGTCAGATGTAACGCATAGTCAGTGTACTTTATTTAGGGCGCCTATTACTCAAGCAAAGGGACTCGGTTAGTTAGTGTCAGCAATGATCCAGTGGTTAGTTTGGCTTTAGCAATGAGTCCGGTGCGTGCAGTTTCGGTTAGCAATGTTCCGAGCTACGTGCTTTATTTAATGGGTGCTATTGCTCAATCGAAAGTGCTCGTTAGTTTGGTTTCAGGAATGCATCCCTGTTGTTTAGTTTGGCTTTAGCAATCAGCAGTCTTTCTCGGTTCAGTGTAACAATGTACCTAGCTACGTGCTTATTTTAATGTTAATTGTCCGCCTATTACTCAATCAAAGGCTCGGTGTATTTTGGTGTCAGCATTGATCTCCGGTTGTTGTTTGCTTTAGCAATGAGCCCGGTCGTTCAGATTCCGTTTAGCAAGTTCCAAGCTACGTGCTTTGTTTATGGGCGCTATTATTCAAGTAAGTGCAACAGCAATGATCCAGGTTGGTAGTTGGCTTTAGCAATGAGCCTGGTCGTTCAGTTTCAGTTTAGCAATGGCCCAGCTAGCGTGCTTTATTTTATGGTCGCCTATTATTCAGCAAAAGTGCTCGGTTAGTTTAGTTCAGCAATGATCAGGTTGGTTAGTTAGACTTTAGCAAGAGCCCGGTCGATTCAGTTTCAGTTATCATGTTCCCAGTTTCAGTCAGCAATATTCCTACTACGTGTTTATTATATCTGAGCACCTATACTCACGCCAAAGGGCTCTGTTAATTCGTTTTAGCAATGATCCGGTAGTCAGTTTCAATCAGCAATGTTCCAGCTACATGCTTAATTTTAATGGGCGCCTATTGCTCAAGCAAATGTCCCCGTTAGTTTGGATTCAGAATGGCTCCGTTAGTTTGGTTCAGGAATGGTACCGGTTGGTTGGTTTGGCTTTGAAATGAGCTGCTTCGTCAGTTCAGTTATCAATGTTCCCCGTTTCAGTCATCATATTCCTACTACGTGTTGTGATATATATGATCACCTATTACTCAAGCCAAAGGGCTCCTGTTAATTCGTTTGTAGCAATGATCCCGGTAGTTCAGTTTCCGTTAGTCAATGTTCCCAGCTACGGAGCTTATTTTATGGGCGCCTATTGCTCAGCAAATGGCTCCCTAGTATGGATTCAGGAAGGCTCCGTTATGTTTGGTTCACGGAATGGTACCGGTTGGTTGGTTTGGCTTTGCAATGAGCCTGTTCGGTCAGTTTCAGTGTAGCAATGTCCCAGTTTCAGTCAGCAATATTCCCTACTACGTGTTTTATATAGAGCACATATTGACTCAAGCCAAAGGGCTATGTTTTTATATGGTGTTAGCAATTATCCCGTAGTTACGTTTCAGTTAGCTGTTTCCCAGCTACGTGCTTTATTTTATGGGCGCCTATTGCTATGCAAAATGGCTCCGTTAGTTTGTGTTTTGGAATTGTACTGTTGGTTAGTTGGCTTTTAGCAATGAGCCTGGTCGGTCAGTTTCAGTTAGCAATGTCCCAGCTACTGTGGCTTTATTTTATGGGCGCCTATTCCTCAAGCAAAAGGGCTCGGTTAGTTTGGCTTTAGCAATGATCTCGGTCTGTTAGTTTCAGTTTAGCAATGTTCCCAGCTACGTGCTTAGTACTCAAGCAAAGGGGCTTGGTTAGTTTTGTTTCAGCAATGATCCGGTGGTTAGATAGTCTTAGCATATTAGGCCGGTCCGGTAAATTTAGTGTAGCCATGTTGCTAATACGTGCTGTTATTTATGGGCACCTATACTCAACGAAAAGTGGTCGCGTTAGATTTGGTTTTAGTAGTGATACCTGTTGTTAGTTTGGATTGCACAATGAAGCCCGGTCGGTCGGTTCAGTGTAGCATGTTGCCAGCTACCGTGCTGTTATTTTATGGGGGCCTATTATCAGCAAAGGGCTCGGTTTGTTTAGTTTCAGCAATGATACCTGTAGGTTAGTTTGATCTTAGCAAGAGCCGGTCCGTCAGTTTCAGTTAGACACTGTTCGCGGTATTGCTTATTTTATGGCGCCTATACTCAAGCAAAGGGATCGTGTTAGTTTCGGTTGTAGTTCGCTTTCGCCATGGACCCGCGTCGTCTGTTCAGTGTAGTAAGGTCCCAGCTCGCTGCTTTATTTTAGAGCCTATTCCTCAAGCAAAAGATTTGGTCTAATTTGGTTTTAGCAATGATACCTGTTGGTTAGTTTGGCATCACAAGGCCGGTCGTTCGGTTTCAGTCTAGCAATGTTCCAGCTACATGCTTTATTTTATGGGCGCCTATCCTCAGCAAAAGGCTCGGTTGTTTTGGCTTTAGCATTGATACCGTGGGGTTAGTTTGGCTTTAGCAGTGAGCCGTCGGTCAGTTCAGCTTTAGCAATGTTCCCAGTTACTGCTGTATTTTATGGCGCCTATTAGTCACAAAAGCGGTATCAGTAGTGTTGGTTTTAGCATGATACGTGTCAGTCGTTTCAGTGAGCAATGTTCCCGCTACGTGCTTACTTTATGGGCGCCTGTATAGTCACCAAAAGGGCTCGGTTAGTTCGTTTGCTAGCAATGATCCGGCCGTTCAGTTCAGTTGGCATGTTCCCAGCTTCGTGTTTTATTTATGGCGCTATGCTTCAGAAATGGCTCGGTTAATTTTGTTTCAGCAATGAGTACTGTTGGTTAGTTGGCTTCGCAATGAGCCGGTCAGTCTGTTTCAGTGTAGCAATGTTCCAGCTACGTGCGTTATTTATGGGCGCCTATTACTCAGCAAAAGGGCTGCGGTTAATTTCGTTTTAGCAATGATCCCGTTGCAGTCAGTTTCAGTGTAGCAATGTACTAGCTACGTGCTTTATTTATGGGCGCTGTAGTCACGCAAAAGGGCCTCGGTTAGTTTGGCTTTAGCAGATGATCTGTTGGTTAGTTTGGCTTCACATGAGCCCGGTCGTTCGGTTTCAGTTAGCAATGTTCCCAGCATACGTGCTGTATTTTATGGCGCGCCTATTCTCAAGCAAAAGGGCTCGGTTAGTTTGGTTTCAGCAATGATAACTGTTGGTAGTTTGCTTTAGCAATAATCCGGTCGGTCAGTTTAAGTTATCAATGTTCCCAGCTATTGCTTTATTTTATGCGCGCCTATTCCTCAAGCAAAGAGGCGTCGGTAGATCGGTTTCGAGCATATAATCCCGGTTGGTTAGTTTGGGTTTAGCAATGAGCCACGGTCGGTCAATTTTAGTGTAGCAATGTCCCAGCTACGACTTATTTTATGGGCGCCTCATTCTTCAAGCAAAAGGGTCGGTTAGTTTGGTTCTAGCAATGATACCCGTTGGTGGTTGGACTTTAGCAATGAGATCTCTGGCGCGTCAGTTTCAGTAGCAATGGATTCCCAGCTACGTACTATTTTTATGGGCGCCTATCCTCAGCAAACAAGTGCTCGGTTAGTTTGGTTTTAGCATGATAACGGTCGTGAGTTTGCTTAGCAATGAGCCGGTCGGTCAGTTTCAGTTTAGCAAGTTCCAGCTACGTACTTATTTTATGCGCCTATTCCTCAAGCAATGATGCTCGGTTAGTTTGGCTTTAGCATGAGCTCGGTCGTTAGTTTCAGTTTAGCAATGTTCCAGCTACGGCTTTATTTTATGGGAGCCTAATCCTCAAGCAAAAGGTCGGTTGGTTTAGTGTCAGCAAATGATACCTGTAGGTTAGTTTGGCTTAGCAATGAGCCCGGTCGGTCAGTTTCAGTTTAGCAATGTTCGCCGGTAATTGCTTTATTGTATGGGCGCATATTCCTCAAGCAAAGGGGATCGGTTAGTTTCGGTTGGTTAGTTCGGCTTTCGCCATGAACCGGTCGGTCGGTTTCAGTGTAGTAAGGTTTCCCAGCTACGTGCTTATTTTGGGGCCTATTCCTCAAGCAAAAGGGTTTGGTTAATTCGGTTTTAGCAATGATACCTGTTGGTGAGTTTGGCTTTAGCAATGAGCCGGTCGGTCAGTTCAGTTAGCAATGTTCGCGGTAATTGCTTATTTTATGGGCGCATATTCCTCAAGCAAAGGGTGGATCGGTTAGTTTCGGTTGGTTAGTTCGGCTTTCGCATGAACCGGTCGGTCGGTTTCAGTGTAGTACGGTTCCCAGCTACGTGCTTTTTTTATGGGCCCCTATTAATAAAGCAAAACGGATCGGTTAGTTGGTTTCAGCAATGATCCCGGTTGGTTAGTGTCATTTAGCAATGCTCGGGCTACGTGCTTTGTTTTATGGGCGCCTATTAGTCAAGAAAAGAGCTCGGTTAGTTCGCTTTCAGCAATGAGCACTGGTCGGTCATTTTCAGTGTAGCAGTGTTCCCAGCTACGTGCTTATTTTATAGGCGACTATTAGTCACGCAAAAGCGCTCGGTGTGTTGGTTTAGCAATGATTCCGGTCAGTCAGTTTCAGTGTAGCAATGTTCCCAGCTACGTGCCTTTATTTTATGGGCGCCTGTTAGTCACGCATGAGGGCTCGTATGTTAGTTTCGTTTTCAGCAATGATCCGGTCGTTCAGAGTCAGTTGGCAATGTTTCAGCTACGTGCTATTTATGGGCGCCTATTGCTTAAGAAAAATGGCTCGGTTAGTTTGGTTTCAGCAAGGTACCTGTTGGTTAGTTTGGCTTTCGTAATGAGCCGGTCAGTCTGTTCAGTGGAGCAAATGTTCCAGCTACGTGCTTTATTTTATGGCGCATATTACTCAGCAAAGTGCTCGGTTCGTTTGGTTTCAGCAATGATCCGGTGGTAGTTTCAGTTCAGCAATGCTCCGGGTACGTGCTTTATTTTATGGGCGCCTATTGCTTAAGAGAAATGGCTCGGTAGTTTGGTTTCAGCATGATACCTGTTGGTTACTGGCTTTCACAATGAGACGGTCGGTCGTTTCAGTGTAGCAATGTTGCCAGCTACGTGCTCATTTATGGGGCCTATCCTCAAGCAAAATGGGGTTGGTGTGTTAGTTTCAGCAATGATACCTGTAGGTTAGTTGGCTGTAGCAATGAGCCGGCGGTCAGTTCAGTTTGAGCAATGTTCGCCGGTAATTGCTTTATTTATGGCGCATATTCCTCAAGCAAAGGGGATCGGTAGTTTCGGTTGGTTAGTCGGCTTTCGCCATGAACCGGTCGGTCGGTTTCATGTGTAGTAAGGTTCCCAGCTACGTGCTTATTTGTGTGGGCCTATTCCTCAAGCAAAAGGGTTTGTTAATTCGTTTTAGCAATGATACCTGTTGGTGAGTTGGCTTTAGGCAAGAGCCGGTCGGTCAGTTTCAGTTTAGCAATGTTCCCAGCTACGTGCTTTATTTATGGACGCCTATTCTCAAGCAAAAGAGCTCGGTTAGTTTGGTTTAGCAATGATACGTGGTGTGTTTGGCTTTAGCAATGAGCCGGTCGGTAGTTCAGTTAGCAATGTTCCCAGCTACGTGCTTTTTTTATGGTCCCCTATTAATAAAGCAAAACGGATCGGTTAGTTTGTTTTCAGAAATGATCCCGGTTGGTTAGTTCATTTTAGAAATGCTCCGGGCTACGTGCTTGTTTATGGGCGCTATTAGTCAAGAAAAGAGCTCGGTTAGTTCGCTCTTCAGCAATGAGCCGGTCGTCATATTCAGTAGTAGCAAGGTTCCCAGCTACGTGCCTTATTTTATCAGGCGCCTATAGTCACGCAAAAGCGCTCGGTTTGTTTGGTTTTAGAAGATCCGGTCAGTCAGTTTCAGTGTAGCAATGTTCCCAGCTACAGTGCTTATTTTATGGGCGCCTGTTAGTCAAGCAAAGAGCTCGGTCTAGGTTGGTTTCAGCAATGCATCCGTGGTTAGTTTCTCCCCCCCCCCCCCCCCCCCCCCAGGTTTAGCAATGCTTCCGGGCTACGTGCTTTATTATGGCGCCTATTGCGTAGAGAAATAGGCTCGGTTAGCTTTGGTTTCAGCATGATACTGTTGGTAGTTTGCTTTCACAAATGAGCCGGTCGTTCGGTTCAGTTAGGCAATTTTCCAGCTACTTGCGGCTATTTTATGGGCGCCTATTACTCAAGCGTAAAGGGCTCGGTTGTTTGGTTTCAGCACTGATTTCTGTTGGTTAGTTTAGTTTAGCAATAATCCGGTCGGTCAGTTTAAGTTTATCAATGTTCAAGCTATTTGTTTATTTTATGGGCGCCTATTCCTCAAGAATGGGGGTCGGTTGTTGGTTCAGCAATTGATCCGGTTGGTTAGTTTGGCTTTAGCAATGAGCGGTTGTCAATTTTAGTGTAGCAATGTTACCAGCTACGTGCTTTATTTTATGGGCTCCTATTCGTCAAGAATAAGGGCTCGGTGTGTTTGTTTTGTGTTGTGGTTTAGTTTGGCTTTATGCAGTGATTTCGGTTGGTCAGTTTCAGTTTAGCAATTTTCCGAGCTATTTGATGTTTTTTATGGGTGCTTATTATCATGCTAAAGGTCGGTGTGTGGTTTAGGTGTTCTGTTTGGTAAGTGTTGCAATAAGCGCGGTCGGTCGTTTAAGTTTATCAATGTTCCAGCTATTTGATTTATTTTATGGGCGCTATTATCAAGCAAATGGGGTCGGTTAGTTTGGTTTTCGCATTGATCCGGTTGGTTAGTTTGGCTTTAGAAATGAGGGCGGTCGGTTAGTTTTAGTGTGCAATGTACCCTGCTAGTGTTTATTTTATGGGTGCCTGTTAGTCAAGCGAAAGGGCTCGTTAGTTCGTTGTAGCAATGATCCGGTGGTTCATTTTCAGATTTAGCAATGTTGACAGTACGTGCTTTATTTAAATGGCGCCTAATACTCAAGCAAAGGGCTTTTGGGTATGTTTGGTTTCAGCAATGACCCGGTTGGTTAGATCGTCTTTAGCAAGAGGCCGGTCGGTCAATTTCAGTGTAGCAATCGTTCCCAGCTACGTGCTTTATTTTAGGGGGCCTATTCATCAAAGCAAAGGGCTCGGTTTGTTTGGTTTTAGCAATGATACCTGTGGGTTAGTTGGCTTTAGCAGTGAGCCCGCGTTCGGTCAGTTTCAGTTTAGCAATTTTCACCAGATACTTGCTGTATTTTTATGGGCGGCCTATTTACTCAAGCTAAAGGGCTCGGTAGTTTGTTTCAGCACTGATACCTTTTGGTAAGTTTAGCTTAGCAATAAACCCGGTCGGCCAGTTTAAGTTTATCAATGTTCCAGCTATGTACTTTATTTTATGGGCCTATTCCTCAAGCAAAAGGGCTCAGTTAGTTTGGTTTCAGCAATGATCCCGGTTTGGTTAGCCCTCGGCTTTAGACATGAGCCGGCTCGGGTACGGTTAGTGTAGACAATGTACCAGCTACGTACTTATTTTATGGGCTCGAGCCAAGACAAAAGGGCTCGGTTAGTTTGGTTTAGCCAATGATAACCTGTTGGTGAGTTGCGTTTAGCAATGAGCCCGGTCGGTCAGTTTCAGTTTAGCAATGTTCCAGGTACGGGCTTTATTTTATGCGGCCCCTTTACTAAATAAAACGGAAATCGTTAGTCTTGTTTCTACAATGATCCCGGATGGTTAGTTTCAGTTTGAGCAAGGTAGCCCGGTCGGCAGTTTCAGGTGCAATGTCCCAGCT